>VUQR01036886.1:0-28021 GCA_015108515.1 Hemichromis elongatus
CTCAATATGGATATGAAATATGAAACATTTCAGTCATGGTACAACATATAAGACCTGTTTAACTTGAGCTTTTATTTAGGAGAGTCAAGGTTAGAAAGTGGAGAGAGCAAAGAGATATATATAAGTCAAATTAGCCTGACTCACATATTTTTGAGGGTTCTATTTTAATATTACTTCAATTTAAGTAATTTAGTAATATTTTTCAGGGCTTTAAATTGCAACCATTTTAGTCACATGCGTGCTCAAAATGTAATGTTTGTAACTTCAAAATATTTGGAAGCAACAAATTACTGTGGCGTGTGAGCAGAAGTCATGATAATAGCAATTTACATTACAATTCAATATGTTTTAATGTATCTTGAAGGGTGAGGCAGAAGGAGAGGCTGAGGGAGAAAAAGGTCAACAGGCAAGTTGAAGTCAGAGAGAGCAAGGAGAGGCAGAGGAGCTGCAGCAAACACATTTCCTCTGTCTTGTTGTTGTACTGTATTATAAAACCGACTGAAATAAAACAATAGATCTATTGGTGGCCTAGGATGTTTAATCTGTCCAAAACAGTAGGAAAACAATTTCTCAGTCTTTGTTTTTTGTTTGTGAAATTTTGTGCTCATTCACTACATTCATTCATATTGTGCGCATCTCTTGGGGGCTAAGCCCCCCCTGTCCTTAAAACCTAGTGACGCCCCTGACAAGAAGAGTTCCCAGATGGTCCAGTGGACACATGTGTGCCTCCTTTCACTAAAGCATCTTTCTTTCAGCTTAACGAGTGAACCATCAGCTCGAGATTAAAGTCAGAATTCTTTTTCTTTTTTCCCCCAGTGGCCCTAATCCTCTTCCGTATATCTGCGATGCTGCTGCAGGTGAGATGGACTCATCTGCACCCCATCTACAATCACACCTAGCTGGCTTAAAACATGTGCCTCTTTTCCAACAGAGGCCAGCACGCTGCGGGATCACTGAGAGTTTAAACACTGTCTAAACTTTTGTTTAATCTGTAATAAAATGAACTTATTCAATTTAACGGAGTTAGAAGTTAGCTCGCTAGTTTCCATCTAAACATGATAAACCATGTTCTGACTGAGAGATATCTGACAAAAATAAAACGTACAGCTCTGCTATCACTTACAACAAAAATGAAGACAGGAAGTAAACAGTGACGTTTGTAGGGTCACTGAAGTTGGACTAGCTGGTTTGTAATAATGTGTGAACAAGATATAAAGGGTTAAAACACGTTAAAAACACAAAAGCCTTATTAAACATAGGCTAGTTTGGGGAATCTTCATGTCATCACTTAAAGACCCGATATCTTCCTCTTCTATCACATTATATTACAGCTGTGCGCCTGTGGTGTTAAACATGCTGTGTGAAGCTTTTGCCTTTTTATTTCCATAATAATTATAATTTCCTGTACAAGCTTTATTGTGTTAAATAACAATGATAATGAGTCAGTAGAAGTTTCTAATGCTTTTCCTCCTCCTAAGCCTGCCGGGGATATAATTTAACCAGCGTGCTTCAAAATCTGACGCACTAGGTGAAACCAATGACTGTGTTCCTATTGGCTGAAACTGCCCCTCTTTACTATTCTTTAAACACATTCACTGATTTTCATTTCACATCTTTTGTTTTTAACCCACTTAATATGCTGTGTGTCTCCATTCCTTTATCAAGAACATGTTTCTTTTGTTGAAATACATATAAACTTGAGAACTACTAAGAAATCTACAGAGGCACTCAAACGTTCCACGCACCTCGAACGCATCAACCGGTCTGATTAATGTGTTTGTTTCTGATTGGCCGTGCTCTAGGAAGTAGAAGGCTGCGTTTACTTGGCGTTCATGTGCGATACTGAGGAGAAACAGGCTGCTTTGTGGTGCTGATCTCGGTCGAAGCTCGCGGAGGGTTTTGAGAAGAATGCAGATCAAAGCTGTGTGGCTCGCTTTCATCTTCCTCACCGCCGCAGTGACTGCAGAGCAGGAGGAAGAGGAGGATGGAGGAGGATGTGAGTGAGCTACACTCTGACACGTTTGAATAAAACTCATTTAAACAAAGCCTCGCTGTAGCTTCAGCCAGACTCCGTTCAAAAATCTGTGAATTTAACAGCTGCGTCCAGTGGCTCTGATGACGTCGATGAAGTTTCATGCAGGACGAGCCTGATTAGAGACAATTATGACTACAATAATATAACCGTATTAAAGTGTTCGCGTGCTCGTAAATACGTCATATGACAGCGGATTATGTCCGCACAGATAAATAAAATAACTTCACTGTTATTTTACTATTGTTTAATAAAATATAAAAGCATAATTTTAGACTGTTTCCATTTTAGCTTCTTGCAGCACTTCAGCAGAGGTTGAGGGTGGAAATTAAAACGAAAACAGCATTTTATCATTTAAAGATAAACTCGGGATTCAGATTACTGAGCTGCTGAGAGGCTGCAGTTCATCCATCGTCCAGCAGAGGCAGCAGTGCGTCAGACCTCATAGATTCCCACGTTCCAAGAACTAAAATTCCTTCTTCATAACACCTGTTTTTATAGCTCACTTATTGAATGTTTGGTTAATTAGGGGCGTGGCCTCTGTGACTGACAGGTGGATGGAGACTCAGGTGTAGCTGTCTGCTACACCTTAACTGGACGGTGTTTGTGCTGTTGGAGCATTTTAAGTGACATCATGTGACCCATACCATGGCTGCTGTGAGGTCACTACAGAGCGTCTAAGCTGCAGTTTAGGTGAAATCTGAGGACGAGCTCTGGTTTTGTCTACTCTGACCTCCGTACAGACATCCCAGAGCATTTCTGAAGCTTCTCATCAGCTCAAATGTGACCTGAATGTGCGGTTTTTAAGGTGGAATGAGGGAGACAGATTCAAATGATGGAGGAGCTGCTGAATGACTGAACTGTGTGAGTGTCCCCGTTGGAGCTTGTGAAGCAGCTCCACAGGTGAGCTGTGCTCTCACCTGTGCGCCCCGCTCTGTGCCCAGGTTCTCGGCCTCAGACGTGGGGTTGCTGGACGAAGGTCGCTGTAACATCGACGTGCTGGACGGCTTCTCGCTCTCGTACCAGCAGTTCATGGAGAGGTGCGTAAGCGGCTGACATTCACCGATGACATCACGGTGTAAACGGCAGCGCCGAGCTGTGTCGGATCTTTAATGTTCCCCACTCACTCAAACAGGTACGCGTACAGCAGGCCGGTCATCCTTAGAGGCCTCACTGACAACACCGTACGTATTTACACATCTACACGTAAGCGTCACACGACTGAGCTGCAGCCAGGTGAGCACAGGTGAAACGCCTGAAACGTCACGCTGGTTTGTCCATTACAGAAATTCAGGCTTCTGTGCTCCAAGTCGAGCTTACTGAGAGAGCACGGCGCCCACAGAGTGAGGCTCAGCACGGCCAACACCTACTCCTACAGGAAAGGTACGCCCGTCTCACCTGTGCGCCCTCACAGACGCTCCTGGTCACTTCCTGCTCCTGACTCTGTGCTGATGTCTTTCAGTGGACGTTCCCTTCCAGGAGTACGTGGACGAGTTTCTGACGCCTCAGTCTGCAGACGCCCTCGGCAGCGGTGAGCCTCAAACCTGCCGCCGCCGTTCGGACAGGAAACGTTCTCATTCAGTTCGTTTCTGTCTTTGTTTTATTAAATTTGTTTTTTTCTCTCATTGAATTTATTCTAGTTTTTAGGTTTTGTCTTTTTTTTATTTTAAAGGGCTGCGATTGTCACAGACGACTAGTCACTATCATCGTAGTCACAGATTATCTTTGCGATTAGTCGACTAATCAGATCCTGAATCCACTGGATGTAAAACGTACAGCTTATTGCACCAGCGTGCATCTGCTCTTATTTAACTATCATTAGCTTACAGCTTTCAGGTACGTGCTACTGAAAATAAAGACGAGATGATGGTTTATTAAACTTTTAATGAGCCGTCTGCTCCTCGCTGTCTAAAGTAGCACCCCGGTGCAATCACCTGAGACGCAGGAAAAGCTGAGCCCTGTGCCCCCGTAGCACACAAACAAACAAACAAACATGACTTTGGCTCCGCCACAAAGCTTCATGGTTGCAGCACGAATTATAAACGAATCGTTTTGGTCAGTTTGCTTTGTTAAAAATGATTTTATTCTTAGTTTTTTCATGTTTGTTGTTTTTGATTGTTTCTATTTTCTCTCATTTATTGATATAATCCTTTTGGTGTTTTTATTTAATGTTAATTTTTTATTTAGTTTTAAATATTATTTGACTTTTTTTTTTCAACTGAATTTGTTGTTTTTCTCTTAGATCTCCAAAGGTTGATCCTGTTCGTCTGGACGTTTCAGTGGGAGAAACGTTTCGCCATCATCAGGTGACTCCTTCAGTCTCAGCTGACTGCAGCTTTCCAACCTTATAAACAGGACATTTGCATAATGACTGAAACCAGCCCACCTGTGAGCTCAGCTTCTTCATGATTATGCAAATTCTTACAAACACTGATCAATAACCATTCACAGAGAGTAGGGGAATGGCTGCAATCACAGCGTTGTAAGATGGTGACAGATGTACCCTTAGGCCCCTCCTCCATTCAGAGATGGTCTTTTCCTTTTCACGTAAATGGCCTCCTTGACTCCGCCCTCAAACCAGCGTTCCTCCCTGTCCAGGACGTGTACGTCCTCATCGCTGAGACAGTGTCCACCGGCCTGACCAGGCGGCTCTGCTGTGTTGGTCCGTCCTCTTACCCAGAGCTTGTCTGGTTTCCCCGATGTGTAAGTCCTGGCATTTAACAGCGTACACTATGTTACTGTGTTTGTGTCGGGGGACACGATCCTTGGGGTGGACCAGTTTTTGGCGCAGCGTGTTTTGGCGTTTAAAACCACCGAGACGCTGTGTTTAGAAAAAATGCGTCTCAACTAGTCGGCGGTTGTCCTTGTCCTGGATTAAGGGTACATCTGTCACCGTCCTACAATGCTGTGATTGCAGCCAGATCAGTGGTTGTAAGAATTTGCACAATCGTGAAGAAGCTGAGCTCACAGCCCGCTGTCCCCTCGGTGGGCTGGTTTCAGTCATTCTACAGATGTCCTGTTTATAAGGTTGGAAGGCTGCAGTCAGCTGAGACGGAAGGAGTCACCTGATGATGGCGAAACGTTTCTCCCACTGAAGACGTCCAGACGAACAGAACCTTACCTGGATGATTGAGGACGCATCAAGATGTTTATTCTTAGAGTGTTGCTTTATATTTTTTCCCCTCGTTTTTTTAAATTTAGTTTAAATTTTTTGTCAGTGATCTTTTTTATTTAAATTTTTTTCTACTTTTAACATTTTGCTTTTATTAATCTGTTTCGGTTGAATTCCCGATTGTGGCCTCTGTCCACCGTCTGCCGCTCTGTTTTTTTTGTTTTGTTTTCTTTCTTATTAATTTGTTTATATCCTGGTTTTCTTTGAGTGGATGCTGCTGTGACTTTTACGCGTGGTGAGATTTCTTTGATTGAATAACGTTTGACTTTCCTGCAGACACGCTGTATTTCTTTGGGGACAATAACTTCACCGAGTGGCAGAGTCTCTTCGAGCACTACGAGTCTCCGCCGTACGTCCTGCCGCTCACCAGCGGCGCGTACAGCTTCGGCATCGCAGGTCAGAGAGCGGCAGACAAACACGAGGAATTACAGATAAAATCAGGAGAAGGAAAAAGAAGGATCTGATGGGAGTGGTGGGATCCGTTGGAATCTGCTTTTTTTTTTAGAACTATTTCTGTGAAAATTCTCTTAAAATGAGAGAAATGTCAGAAATGTCTGAGTGTGGATTTCCAGCAGAAACCAAACTGTAGCTCCGTTTCCTTCTTCAGGTTCTGGAACAGGAGTCCCCTTCCACTGGCACGGTCCGGGATACTCCGAGGTCATCTATGGAAGGAAGGTGGGAGAAAACCAGCTGACTAACTAAACTAATTAACGAGGCTGTGTGTGGGGTCAGAAGGGATTTTTAGAGGGGAGGGACTTTGTGGACACGTGGCGCCCTCTGCTGGATCTCAGCGATGCATGCTGGATTTCCGACCCTGGGAGTAGATGAGGTGTGGCTGTGTAAATGCTTGGTTTAATCTGCGGGTCAGGCTGCGAACGACGGAGACATCTTCCAAATAAAACTGAAACTAAAACCGCTTCCTTACAGAGCGATGTGCTTCCTGTTAACCTTTGAATTACTCCTCCCACAGCGGTGGTTCCTCTACCCGCCCAATCAGGAGCCTCACTTCCACCCGAACCGCACCACCCTGTCCTGGGTCACAGAAACGTACCCCTACCTGCCGGAGGACGAGGCCCCGCTGGAGTGCACCATCCGACCCGGAGAGGTAGACCCGACGCCCCGAGCACACGCAGCACGCCGTTTCAGTAAAAACACTCAAGTCTGTTTATGTGTGTAAAAACCGAACTGTTCCTGCGCTCAGGGGGTTCGTCTGGACTCTCACCCCCGACCCCGGGGAGCTTTTTTCTAAACAGCGGCACAAAGCAGTGACGCGTTCAGAACTCCACAAACGTCTGGATTTAAGACGTTCAGTGAAATCAGGCTGTTTCCTTATTTGGATGTTTTCCTCACATTTAATCAAGCGCGTTACATCTCATGCTTTTCACGTCTTCAACCATCCTGGAGTTAGTCCCGCCCCTGACAGGAGACCGCTGGCTGTCACATTTGAACGACTGGGTTGTGAACGCAGCACTAACAGTGCGTTTCTGCGTGTTTGTCCTACAGGTGCTGTATTTCCCCGACCGCTGGTGGCACGCCACTCTAAACCTGGACACCAGCGTCTTCATCTCCACCTTCCTGGGCTGAGCTGCAGCTCTCTGGACGTCTTGAAGGATTTCCTGGCACATTTCTTTCCCTCCTGTTGCAGAATGACGGGACGGAAAACTGAGCTGTGGAGGGATTCAACCACAAATACCGGATTTGTGTAATATTTGTGATCTGGAGTGATGCGGGTTTAATTCTACACACCGCCGGGAGCATAATCACAGATTGATCCAGAGTTCAGCTCTGCGATCAGGAGTGCTGCAACAGATTTGACTTAAAATCAAATGCAAACTTTTTTTTTTCTTTTTTTAATGACATTTAATTTCTGTCATTGTAACAATTTTAAGATGACCCTGAGGGATGCCGGAGCAGAAATAAACTATTTAAAATACTGTGAATGGAGCTGAGGAATCAGAGCAGGTTCAATTACATTTTTTCATGTTTTAAAGCTTTTTCGTTCAAACGTGTGAATAAACTGTAGCGTGACTCAAACACCGAGCCCGTCGCCTCTCTGCCTGCCTCCAAAGGACTTTCTTCCAAAATCCAAAAAGGATGCGACAGCTTCGAGGTATCAACGTGGGCGGAGTCACAGTGATCATGTCCATCTTTTATGTACAGTTTGAGAACTACTGCCTCAGATTGGTAATGTGTTCATTTATTTTATTCACACAGGACCTTTAATGCGTTTGGCCCCTGCAGGCCTCCGTAGGTGTCTGCTACTCATCTGAAGTAATAAAGAAGAAAAAGCTGAGGTCATCTAATTATTTCTGGAGCTTTTTTCAATGCAGACTAATCAAATCCTCAGTTTAAACTTTATTTAACCCCTGACGAGCACAAATAAATGAGGCTGAAATGCAAAAACATGAAAGATTTATTCACATTTATTTCTACTGAACATGTTCAAACATCGGCAGGTTGATCGTTCAGATTTACCGTACAGACAGACATGTCGCCTGCACCTGAAATCTGCCCCCACTAAACAACCACGCAGCTTTAACTTGATTGATCTGAAGATGAAACGAGCGCAGACAGGCGTACGTAGGATCGTGCGATTTCTCGCGTTTACGTGGGTGTCAGTGAACGCAGCATTCGTTTGACAAACGCCACCTTTCAGAACTTTTTGGTCTCCGGAAACATTTCATATTTACAGCCGAAGTGTTTGGAGCTGCGATGTGGGTGCGAACCGGTAAAATCAGAGTTTACCTGTGACTTTTACACTCAAAGCTTTCCGACATACTTCCGCACCGTACGACTGTTTCCTGTCAGCCCACCGTCATAAAGAACGGCGTCAGCGCAGCTCCTCGGCTCAGCGCCCTCTCCTACGTCCTGCGCCGTCCAAAAGCAGGAACGGCGACACCTTTTTAGAGAGACCTGATTGGTCGGCGAGCGATGATTTCACACCTGCTGATCTCTTTTCTCACCTCGCGTCGCAGCCCGGGCCTCGGCTCCGTTACGTCTGATCTGATTGTTGTGCGGCGGCGTGATTGTGGTCGTGTGATTCTCAGACTGCTACACCATCAGTGCAGAGTTTTGTTTTCAGTCAGTATTTAGTCAGATTACAGCAGAAGTGGTTGGTTTTATCTCTGTGGACACTAAAGTGGACCGACTCTGCTCATCGACTGGACTGGAGAGCGGCTTCGCACGAGTCGCACTTCAAAATAATCCTCTTTTTATTACTTTAGCTCACCGGTGCAGGACAAAGACGTCCGCAGCTTAAACTTTTTGGCTCTCGGGGATTACCGCACGCACACCGAGCGTCATGTTTAACACGAACATCCACCACTGGAACAGACATACATGGCAGGAAATAAAGAAGCTGATTGGCCCACTGACCTCACGCAGCACCTAGTCTTTACCTTTCATAATAAAACCTCCCAAGTGACTGCTGCTGTAACTGGGATGTTTAAAAATAAAAGCTGAATAGAACAAACTGGGTCAGTAGTCCTCCACCCATCCGTTCTCCAAAATAAAAGCATCAATGACTTCCTTCATGGCCAGGTTTGGGATGAGCTGATCTTGGGTCAGCGGCGTGCGCGTCACCGGGTCAAAATGTCCGACTCTCTGTGGAAACGGAGAGGAGAGAGCCGTGGGGTACACTGTGCGTACTGTGATTGTCACGACTAGTTGGGTTACACTGATGAGTGTAACTGTGAGTCAGTGAAAGGACGAATGAGGGAGATGGGGCATTTTTACCTGCAGGTGCTCCTCGATGTCTTTGCGGTCGTAGGTGATGCCGCTGGGAGTGATGCATGGCTCCCTCATCAACTCAAAGCTGATCTTTCCACACAGGAAGTCTGGGATCTCGCGCTTCTGTCAAACACCAAAACAAACTCATTGCTCTTTGTGTCAGTGTGAGGACTCGTGCGACTGAGGAAACCACGGGCGGACCGTCACTGACCTTCCTTTTTTCATCCACCTGACAGAACAGCTCCTCCAGGTCCGACAGGAATTTGTCCTGCGGATAAATCGTACAAATCACAATTAGTTTGGTGGCAGCGTCATTTTAGCTTAAGTGTTTTGCACTATCAGGACGCTCCTGATGTCACTGTGGATTTCACAATAAAAGCCTACGTGTTTCGTGTGGATCTCGTTGAGATGCTGTTGGACTCTGCTGTCATCGGACTTTTCCTCTTGCTTCTGTCTGCAGCGCTCCAGTTCTCTGAGGATCAGACCACACAGAGAGACACACTTTACTCCACGAGCCCACGTTAGAGCGACCAAACGATGGGCGGCGCGTTTCTCTCGGGCCCTGCCTCTTTTTCTCGGCGTGGATGAGTTTGGTGAGGTAGGCCTGCAGCTCGCTCTCCTGGTTGATCCTCCTCTCCTCCATGCTGTTCCAGCGCTTCTTCTTAGCGATGCGCAGCGCGCTGGGGATGTCGTCGCCAAAGTTCAGCCGCTGCTCTTTTGCCAGATTATAAGCTGGAGAAGGAAACAAAGAGGCTTTTTTATGCGGTGCCGCCTGAGGCAAAAAGAAACAGGCATGTTTTAAATCCGTACCTTTCTGCAGGTTGCCGATGGCCTCGTCGTAGTTTTCCATCTCCAGGTGACACTGACCCATGAAGAAATGCGCTTTGACCGAATGGCTGTCGAGCTCCAGAGCCTGCCTGCAGTCTGCCAGAGCTTTGCCGTACTGCTGCAGCTTCACGTAGCACAGCGCTCTGTTGGTGTAGTACGCCGGGACGGAGGGACTGTGGCTCTGACAGACAACAGCACAAAGACAACATGGAGGAGGCGGCACTGATCACACCGATTCCTCGGTTTCTCAGAGAAAACGATGGAGGTGTGTTTATATGAAAATGAGCCGAGGGAGCAGATCACCTGACCCTTACTATGGCTTTGCTGTAGCAGGCCGCAGCCTCCAGGTACTTGCGGCTCAGGAAGAGCCGGTTTCCCTGCTCCTTCAGCTCCTGTGCCGACACCGAGGCGTCCTTCTCTGGACTTTCAGACATTTTGTCCCCTGAGCTGGCTGCACCGCCAGCAGCTGCAGCTTCGCTTTGCTTCCCTATCCTGACCTGACTCTGGGATCCAACAGGAGGACGAGCAAACTGGAAGGGAAAGATCCAGAGTGAGTCAGTGTGAGAGGATGTTTGGTAACCTTTACCTGGCAGGATCTCGGTCCTAATAAACAGCATCCTGTCCTGAGTGGACGATGTGATCAGACACAATCATGATAATATTGACAAGATGCAACAATGCTGCATTTGTAACTTTGAATACTGAGTTTGTGCAGGTAAATATGCACAGGCACGGGCAAACAAAACAACAAGTACCTGTAATCCTACCGCGTAAGTCTGAGTGAATTTAATAGTTCTTACTGCGCATCAGCACAGACACTGAAAACATGATTAACCTGTTTTTCACTGAGCTCTCACCGCCCACGTACCAAACAGGAGGAAACGCTAATGTGAAGCTAGCCTTAGCATGCTAACGTTAATATGTTTCTTTCTGAGCGGATTCTTCAGATTTTGTCTCCATCCGCGCTGTTTAACTAACACGAGCATTATAAAGCTAATCAACGAAGGCTGCTACCAGCCAGCACAGCTAGCTGAAGTAGATGCGACACACACCTAACGCTAGCTAAAACCGTACCTGAGCGTCACGGCTACACACCTGAGCAGGCTGTCTGAAAACCACCTGGACTCCAAAGGACCCACACTTCTTCTGTGACGTGTAAATGAGCTGTTTTCATATAATGCCACGCGGAGATAAAGCCCACAGCTAAGAGTTGACGACAGATGTTTTGGTTAGGACCGTGACGAAAAACGCGTCATCACGCACGCGTTTTTCGGAAGTGGACTTGGGGACAAAAAACCCCCTTATAATATTCCGGATTTAATATTTTTTTCTTTCCCAAAGCAATGTTTGGGTATATTTAGGGACAATAACGTGTACGTAACAAACATAACAAACTCGGTGCCATTTATTCTGCAGATGGGTCAATAAATATATGCTTAAAAGTAAAGATAAAAGTCACATTACAGCTGCGGTGTACAGCCGGTGTCTGACAAACCATCCTACCCATTGTTTCCGCGAATGAGCTGCGCATGCGCACAACACAAAGTAGGCTGGTTTGTCAGAACAATCGGAACAAACTCGCCTTACAATCACTCGGATTTAAGATTTCTTTATCATCAAAGTAAATCAGTGACACGTGTCAGTACACTCACAAATAAAGAAAAATTCCAGCTAATTCAGTGCATTTAATTTTCCATGCAGCCGAATATTGTAAAATACTGCATTAAAAGTCTTCTTTGTTAATTGCATCTCAAAAAATTAAATAACGAAGATGTGAAAATGTTCAAGTGTTTATTTTATTCATTTCACCCGCATATTTTTGTTATTGTTATTTACATTCATACTGCTATGCATACAGTATATTTAAACTTTATAATAAAGGAGCTACTGAGCGAACAGAATACGGAGTAAAAGTCAACCTGAACGTTTAAAAACCGTCAACACGAATCACATCAGAATGCATACACGTCTATTTTTACCCTGCTATCAGAGAAGCTGCAGATAAAGAGCTGGACTTGTTTTTCTGAAGCATAAAGACAGCTTTGAAACATTTGCATAGTTTTCATTCTGTCAACAGGATGGAAGTTTTAAATAAACGAGAATAAAACTGTTTCCTACTTTAAAATACGTCCTTCAAAATAAAACAGACTCCAGCATACAGTTGATAAAGTGCTAATGCTTCACACAGCAGGTCTGCGCTGCGACTCTACACTAAAACACAACATTCAAGCGTCACACTGACACCACGTCATCTCAGCAGCCAATCATGTGTCAGCGGTACAGTGAAGACAGCGTGGGCCTGAACACGCTCCGATGTGACGGATAAAGTGCATCGTGTGATTTCTGCTCTGTGGTGTTTGTGGAGCGTGTGCGGCTCCGGGTTCACTTCTCTGAGGCAGAGCTGCTGCCAGGGCAGAAGTCCAAGTCTCGTTTAAACACACCTTCTGGGCTGAGAGTCACCTGCAGGTCGAGCTCATCCAATCAGAGTTAGGCAAAAAAAACCCAAAAAAAACAATCAATGTCCAATAGTAATAATAATGATAATGATACATGCTCCTAACCAACTTATTGATTTTTCTTCTTCATGGTCTTTTGACTGGTGCTCTTACAGGTTGCCACAAACTGTCTTTTTATTTCATTTATTTATTCTTTTATTTTATTGTATGTCTTTAACATTTGTTTTGTTTTTCTCTTTGTTTTAGTATTTCTTGTTCTATTTTTTTAAGTTTGAAGTAATACCAACATCCTCAGTTTTGAATGTGAACTTCTGTCTTCTGTCCTGCTGTCATGGAGGTCCCAAGTGTAAATTAAAATCCATTTGTCCCACCTCCTCTCAAATCCTTATAATAAAATCTTTTATTTTTCCCAGAGAAGGTGTTTGCTAACATGTGGCTAAACAAAGCTACGGATGCTGGCCGGGGTCATTCTGCGACACCGCGCTGAACTAGAAAGCTCAGTGATGCTGATGCAGACGTGTTACGATGACTTCACACAAAATACAAACTGAAATTTAAACTCAGATGAGCGCCCCTCCCTGAGCCTGGTTCTGCTGGAGGTTGAAAGGGAGTTTTTCCTTCCCGTTGTCGCCACGTTCTTGCACATCTGATTGTTGGGATTTTCTCTGTGTTATTGCTGGGTCTCTGCCTTTTAATATACCTGGGGGTGGCTGTTGTTGTTTGGTGTTATAAAGATAAAATTGAATGGATCCAAATTTCTGGCCTTCGCTTTCCGATGTCGAGCAGGACTCACACAGAGGTGTTTTGATTTTCACTTGGTGTCAGCCAATCAAATCATTGTTATACAAATAAGCCAGTGCTGTCACTAGCCAATGAAATCACATTATGGAAATAATAGGAGTTCAGCATCAAAATGTTGGAGTCAAAGTGAGGAATCAGGAGCGCCACCTTCAAGTGTTGGAGCAGCGCTTCGGTGTGAATCCAGCCTTAAAGATGAACATTCGCAGGATGATTGTGACCGTTTTACTTGTTGCCAGTGCTTTAAAAGTTGTAAGAGTGCCGTCAGTTTATGGTGAAAAAAGGGAAGGTTTTAAAATGTATTTCACACAAAGAGGATTTCCTGCAATAATCCAGAAGAAGAAGAAAAAGGTACAGCGTGCTTTTATGTTGAAGGAGCTGCAACGACGCCAACTTCCAGACTGGCTTCATCCCTGCAGATGGGAAACTGGCACTCATGCAGCTTCTCTCTTTACCTCCCTCTGCTACAGGAGGTCACAGCTCACAGGCACTAAGTGCTGCCCCTCTGCAGGCTTCCAGAAACTGGCCAATGAGAAACAACAGGGCTGTAAAGGCAGTAGGGCCTTGAAGGGAAATATGCTAAAATGGCTACATGAAGGGTCAGCAACAGATAAAGACGGATTATCAGTCCAAGCATAAAAATATGGAGGCACAAATGAGCACGAGATTTAAAGATTCGTGAAGAGAAAATTAAGACGATCCTTCAACCTCTGAAATAATAAATAAGATAAGCTACAGAAACTCTCAGTGAAGTAAGGAGGTACACCTCCTCCACCTCCTCCTCCTCCAAGTATGTGGTTTCAATCCTGGCTCCTCCAGGGAGCATTCATCCAGATGTGAAGCTAAAACATTTAAAGGTAAAGAATAAAAAACAAATTCTAGAATAAAGAGAGAGAAGAAAAGTGCTCGATAAATACTCATCCTTTTACCGAATGTTAAAACGCGACAGCCAATGGGAGCGCTGCTTCCATTTCAAACCAACAGCTGGAATTAACAGCAACATGATGTCTGAACTTACCAACGTCTGTTCCACTTCTCTATGAAGGTGGAAGTGAATTTTTGAGCTCAGGCAATCGGGAGTCGGAGCTCTGATGGGTCGTCGTGACGCAGTGCTGTCTCTGTTCGTGTCGTCCAATCAGACGTGGCGTGTTATTCTGGTGATAATGGATGATGTGGGAACTGTGGTCCTTAAACAGGTCTTAGAAAACTAATTTAATGTTAATTAAATTCAGTTTAAAGTGAATCTGGTTTAAACTTAAGTGGAATTAAGTGTTTTCTGTTTTCTTTCAGCCTCACTCTGATAGCTGTTGGAACTTCTGCCAATGAGGAGCTCTGACTAACAAACAGACTCAGTCCGGTGTCCGTGGGATGTAACCCTGTTCTCTATGGAAGCAGCCGTCCGATGAGTTCCCGCGTCCGTTGTGCGCTTCCTCCCGGTTCGTCACAGCGGCCGAGGCCGGTGCAGACCTGCGGTCTCGGGGCTCAGAGCCGGACTGTGCGCCGCCTTCGAGGGGCTCCAGTTCCCCAGAGAAGCCTGGACGGCTTTACGGTGAGCCAGTCTGTGCGTGATGGAGAACCCGGCGTTCCCCTCCAGCTGAGACAAAACCACAAGCACCTGTCTGAGAGACAAACACAGCCCGAGTCACACGTGTAGAAACATGCTCCGCCCCTTTATTTTCTCAAAGCGAGGAAATCAAATATTAACACATTATTCAATCGTGACGATTTCACGACAGAGTCAGGTCCACAGGTTTGTGGACGGTGGCACGTGTCTCGGTAATTTAAGCACTTATGAAGTACAGCGCACGTTTTTTAAAGTTTGATTTGTGGCGGCGATGTGGTGAAATGTTGCGGCGTGCCCGGGCGGGTGTGTGAAGCCCGGCACGCGGCGAACCTGTGCAGAGGAGGGATGCTGTCGATGGTTTTCAGGCTGTTGCGCGTCGACACCACGTTGAAGCTGTCGCTGCAGTCGCAGGACACGTGCAGGTGATGTCTCGGGTGCCTGTTCTCCACCATGACGATAAGCCCCGCCCAGCCGTGGGTCAGGTAGTAGCAGGTCATCCCCTCCCGACCCTGACACACAGCAGCAATTCTCCATTACAGGTCAAAGTTTAAAGCAGTAAAAGGATGCTGTTGGTCCAGGTTGGAGGGCGGCTCGTTTTAAAGTCGTTAGTCTAGTAAATGTGCATCCTTCCAGTGTTTCACCCTTGATTAGTTGTTCTTTAATGGAGTCGATTTGAATTTATTAGCGATGGAAATGAACATGAGAGATTTAAAAAGTTCATAAATACTGAATGAAAGCTACATATATGCATGTGTTTCAGTCTTTGAGGACATTAGACGTGATCAACGTGTGCCAAAGCTCCCAGACTCCCTCACCTCGTGTCGCTCGCCTTTGGTTTCTGCCAGCTGGATGATGGCGTCGGCAATGGTGCTGCTGGAGGCCGTCACTTGCTCCACCATCACCAGTCTGGAGCTGTAGACCGCCAGCACGTAGCCAGGCGCCTCCGACCTGCTGCAGCTCACTGAAACAGCACAACGGCGGCTCACTGATGACGGTGTAGCGCCTGCTGTGACACTTCAGGTGTCATTAGGGAATAAATTCATAGACTATATATCTGACCTCCTTTTAACTCTTTAATAAAGTCATGCAGCGTTTATATGCAGCTGGATGCTCTGCACCAACGCATGCAGAGTAAAATTGAGCTTTTCTTGCATTTTTGTATCTTATTGACCTTATAAGTGCAGGAGACATCACCACGAAACTTTCGGGGCTGGAAATCAAATCTAAACTTAAGATTTAAGAATTGTCACTGATGTCTACGTGTGCTCAGCGTCTGCACAGATCTTCCCATACTCAGAAAACAACCTTATTAAATATACTAAAAAAAACAACTGATGCCGACGGGGTGGAGTGAGACTGGGCGATTAGGCCCTCATTTCCTTACCTCCGCCCTCGGCGACGCAGCTGTGCCAGTGGTTAAAAGCGCAGCAGAGGACGGCGTATTCGCCCGGCTCCAGCATGACATCGCAGCCCACGAACCTCCTCACCGAGCGGCGGCTGTGCGCCAGCAGGCGGCCCAGCGTCAGCGTGCCGGCGCTGTCGTAGGCGACCCGAAACACCAGCACGCACAGATCCAGCAGGTGGCTCTCCGCCGTGTCCCAGCGCCTGAAAACACAAGCCAACGTCTTCAAAACGTCTTTTATTTTACCGTCTTTTCTCATTTTTTCTGTCTCGTCTGCTTTAATTATTTTTGTGAAGCACTTTTGACATATTTCTGATACTTAACCTGGTTTTATTCCCCTATTTATTTATTTTCTGCTTTAATTTGTACATTTTGATATTTATTCGTTTTTTTCTGTACAAACTAAGACAGATACCATCAACATCAAAGACTCTGGTTCCAAAGCTGTATGTAGGTACAGACCAGAGCGCCGTTTCTCCTACAGGCGAGCTGGCCTCTGTCGTGGTCACGTGACAGCAGCGACATTATGAAAAGCCACACAGGTGCGCGTCCTACCTGCTGCCCTGCTGGAATAAAGCCAGCTCTATGGCCGTCCTCTCCAGCACCGTGATCGACACCACCGACACGGGAACGTCGGCGGCTTGGGGGAAAACGCCGGGGACTCGAACCTCCTGCCAGTCTGAGTGAATCTTACAGATGTCCATGGAGTCAAAGTACCTGCCGGGACAGAAAGCAACAGCCAGTCTGTTTTTATTCAGCATTTTGATGCTTTTCTTTATTCCGCAGGTCACCAGAGAGCCTGTAGCGGGACAGTTAGGATGACTTTACAATCACTGAGTGCAGGCAGGGTGGAGGGCACCTGGTGGATGTTATTAATAATTTATATTCTGTCATTTATAATAAAAATGAACTCTTTAATTTTCCCAATTTACATCAGAGTAAGTAAGTTTTCATCTGTTTCAGGTCTGCTCAGACTGGGAATAAAACTAATTCAGAAATCAAAAACATGCTGCTGTCGTCACCTGGTGAAATCCCAGAAGTCCATCCAGAACAGGCCGTCCTCGGCTCGCTGGGCACACAGCTCCCTCTTCAGGTGCGGAGGCCAGTCTGGCCAGTCGTCCGCCCAGGCTCCGGTCCAGGAGAAGCGACCCCACGGGTTCCTCAGCTGCAGTAATCTGACACAGAATAGGATTAACAGGGTCGCTAGCTTAAAGTCAGTGTTGGTGAGTCTTTATAACCTAGCTTGATCACCATGGTAACTGGTGCTGAACACGTGACCTGGTCTGGAGCAAATTATGCTCAGGATTAAAGTTTAAAACCAGCTGGAAGTTCCACATTTCATCGGTTCCTCCGCCTGGTTCTGCCGGAGGTTTCTTCCTGCTAAAAAGGAGTTTTTCCTTCCCACTGTCACCAAAGTGCTTGCTCATAGGGGGTCACGTGATTGCTGGGTTTTTCTCTATATGTACTATTGTAGGGTCTACCTTATGATATAAAGTGCCTTGAGGCGACTGTTGTGATTTGGCGCTGTATAAATAAAAGTGCAGATTTGCATATTTGGTATGTATGCGGTTCCTCGCTTAATAAAAGCTTAAAGATGCGTGTTTACATTTTTAGGAGCAGCCTGGTCTTCATCGTTGGTTTGTGCACTTTGTCAGAGGCGGATCTAAATTTTTCGAGGAGTATTATGAAGAAGATGCTGGTGACTCACAGATTTCTGAGTGGCTGTGTCTTCTAAAGGTTCATGCATGGTAATCTTCATCTGCGTGCTGACACTGATGGAGACAGCGCTCACCCGACACATCTGCAGTGCAGAGGCCTGATGTTCACGCTGCTGCAGTGCAACGCGTCAGCGCGTCGGCGGCGTCGGGTTAACGAGATGGGCCTGGAGACATCTCAGAACTGTTTATTTCAAACTTTTTCAAGTGTCTGCAGACTCCGCCTCCAACCCGACTGACAGAAAAACACTCCTGTTTATGAGTAATCACCCTCCCGTTCCCTCCAGGGTTTCTCTTGCGGTAGACTCCTGCCACCTCCTCCTGCAGATCCTCCTCCCCGCAGCTCGCAGCAGTCACCGCTGTAGGTTTGAGGAAACCTCCTGTATGCGTGTGAATGATGAAGCGGTTAATGGAGTGACAGCGAAAGGAACATTTGTTCACTGAATGTGTCCGTAAGGCAGCGCTCCTCTGCAGACCTGCTGCATTTATACTGTGGGAGTTTTGATGGATGATAAAAGCAGAGCCTCCGGGCTCAGACTTGGAAAAAACACCCCCGCCTGTCCCACGCAGGAGCAAGTCACTCTGACTGATGGAGGCACACATGACTGCAGGCATCGAGTCTCTGCTGTTTGTGCAGTTTGTCTCTTCTGCTCTTCTTTGTGTCTGTTCGGGACGGATGCGTGCTCGTGTGTGTGGTCAGGTTTCAGCGCGTGTTGCGTCGCGTCTGCGCGGCCGAGTGTTTGACTCACTGCTGCAGTTTGTTCTGTTCTCGCTTTGCGTCTCCTTTTTGGTTTCGTGGCGTCTCTTTGTCTCCACCGTGTGTCTCTTTGGTCGACTCTGTAACTGATAACTTCAAACAGAGACTCAGAGAGTGATGTCATCAGCGGGTTACTGGAGTGTCTGGACGTCTGTGTTTTGGACACAGAAAGGACTGGATGTTGATGAGAGGGTGGAGCATGAGCGGATGGGGTTTCTTTGATTTGTGGTGAATTTTTCTGCATTCATTTATATTTGAAATGTCATTATTTATGAAAAAACTCCAAAATAAGGCACCAGTTTTCCAACATATACAGTGTAAGTAAGTCTTTCCTGTTTTTACGGAGGGGGACAAATGCACATCCATCTGTCAGTCAAAGAGGCCACGCCCCTAATAACGCTAAACGTAACCTCAATCCAGTTCAAACAGGTGACTTTATCACAGAGACAATCAGGTTAAGTGTCAAGCTGAGGACTGACTGAGGACTGTTAGAGGATCTGCAGGTTTCTGGGCTTCTGTGTTCATTTTTAGGAAACTATAATGAGAATCCACCTGACGCTAACCAAGAGCAGCGATAATGAGAACAGTAACCGACGAAGCAGCCTCGAACCCTCACCTGTGGCCGTCGACGTCCCGCACATCGAGCACAGAGTACGCGTGTCGCGGTCGTAAACCCAGAGACTCGTACTCTGCGTCGTCCACCTTCATGTTACCTCCTCCGCAGGACGCCCCCATCAGGAACCTAACAGCAGCACGAACAGAGGCGGGGTTAACTGAGCCTAAAGACACAGCTCCGTCCTCTCAGAGCGCTTCAGCCTTCCCACAAACTCCTCACCCAGCCTCTTTGGAGCTCAGCATCTTGGCCCAGATCAGGTCCGTGTCAATGGGCTCCTCTTTGGGGTTGGTGGCACTGACCTGGAGGGCCAGCGATTCGCAGGGGGCCCCGGTCAGGGTGGAGAGGCCCTCGATGGCACGGCCGGCTTGCAAAGCAAAGTAGGAACCGTGGAGCTTGGCCAAAGCTTTTTCAATCAGAGCCACCCACAGCTGCT
The DNA here is from genome assembly GCA_015108515.1 of Hemichromis elongatus. Lineage (NCBI taxonomy): Eukaryota > Metazoa > Chordata > Actinopteri > Cichliformes > Cichlidae > Hemichromis > Hemichromis elongatus. Next base: position 19,503 of record VUQR01036886.1, read on the forward strand.
TCCTCTGGGCCTGGAGACACGAAGAAGAGGAGGACGGAGAGGATCAAAACTTTAACATTTTCCTGATCCTGATCTCATCATTACTGACAAGAGCGGGCTAACAGGACATGAGAGTGGACACGTCAGGACTTCCATTAGAGACGTCCAAATTCTAAGACGCATTAAAGTAATCCAGGGATGTTTTCTTCACCTACTCCAAGAGGTAAAACATAGCACGCGTTAGCTAACTTTATTTGCTTCTTTCATGCCTGAAATCAAAGCTTTGAAGTCTGATGTGGTGAATTGAAATTTTTTTTACAGCAGCTGAAACCTGTAAAAAACGTAAAAGAATGGTTTCCCACAAATAAAACATCCGAAAATGCTGCCCTCTGGTGGTGAATCTGAATTCTGCAGCGAGTAATCACACAAAGGGCCTTTAAACAGAAATGCATCAGATATGGAGGAATACCCATGACGCTACAGGAATCAGCTCTTCTTTTAAAAAAGCTGGGGTCAAACATATGGGTTATTCTAGCAGCACGTGAACGATTTCACCTGAGAGAAGAGGAGGTGGCCGCTCTCGTCGCACGGCAGCATGTCGTCCACCAGCACCGTCGTCCACGAGCCATCTTTGCACAGACGCACCTGATAGGCTCCCTCTGCGCACAGCGAGCGGGTCACCATCACCTTCTCCACCAGCTCCGGTCGCTCGGCCAGAACAGCCAAGGCGCTCAGGAACCTGCTCTCCGAACACAGACTTCCTTTAATGTGCTTAAGCAATCATCCAGAAATAAATCCCGAGAATAGTAATCAATAATAAACAATGTGAAAGCATAATGAGCTCACCAGCAGTTACCCAGAAGCCCCTGCAGGATGTCTGATGGACGCAATGTGCGAAAAACGGTCCACTTCACACCGCGGTCTCTGAAGGCGGCGCAGCTGATTTCCTGCGGACGAAGCCACTTCTTGACCCGATGCTGGACGCTGTCGTCCAACGGGAAGCCGACAGACTTTGGACCAGGAGGGAAACTATCATCCACAAATGTCACCGCGTTCTGGGAGAGGAAGAATACGACGTCACACTCACCGAGAGTTTTATTAGGATAAATAACGTGTTTGATTTATGATTGATGATTGATGATAATCTCGTTGTTTCACATGTTCTCGTTAATGTCGGAGGTTCTGATGCAGATCCTCAGCTGAACACAGTGAAGTTCAGGCTGCTCTGTACTGCCGGTGGAGGTCGTTATAGCTCTGAGGAAGACTGTCAGTCCACCTCCACCAAAAGTGAAGTAACATCAGCATAAACTCTTGTTTCTGACTTATACTCAGAAGTAAGTGTTAGCTTTAAACGCACCTCTCTGCAGAAGCTGACGATGTTCTCCCACAGCTCCTTGGCCGCACCCTCGTCGCTCTGCCGCAGCACCTCCACCAGCCTGCTTTCCTTCCTTCTCGGGAACAGCGCCGCTTTCAGTTGCTGAGGGGTGTGGCAGGCCTGGCAGTGTTTGGACTCCAGCCGGTTGATGAGCGTGCATGCCGGACACGCCCACTCCTCCTTCCTGGGGACAGCGAGCGAAAACGACACGGAGGCGTCCGATGCGGGTGACAGCGGAGACATCTCCTCTTTAAGGATGCTCAGCCTCCTGCCGGCCAGCAGCTCCGGCTGGGGGGAGGGATGCGACACAGCGAGGGTAGAGGGAGAAGACGTGCCCTGAGCCTGGCTGAGGCCAACATCTGGAGGAGGCACCTCTCTGCGGCTGCAGGGGACTGGATTGTTGTGGCCAGCAGGAGGCACAGTCAGCACAGAGGAGGAGGTGTTTGGATGCAAAGCTTCTGCAGGTAAACTCTCTCCTCGGGCGGATATCGATAGCGAGAGCGCCGCCGCTGTAGGTTCAGCCCGCCGTGCGCCAGGATCCTCGCAGACGTCGGGCAAGAGGAGCGCCTCGGCCGGGATTTGAGGCAGGGACAGTTTGCGTGGTCCGCCACAGGCCGAGCAGGACATGGAGGTGGGGGTGTTCTGCAGGGTGCACCTCGAGCACTCCCACGCCAGGCTGTTTTTGTCGGCATCTCCGGGCTGCTTCCTGTTCTGCAGCCGGCACGTCTCCATCCAGGACGTCCTCAGGGGGCCGGAGCAGCTGCTGGAGCGCTGAGGCCGGGGCTGGGCTTCCGCCGATGCCCTGGCATAGCCGCAGAGGGAGCAGGCCAGGTTGTCGGGGGGGTTCGCCAGCGTGCAGCGCGGGCACGCCCACCTGGCGTCCTCTCTGCCCGCTCCGGGCCACATCCACCGGGTGTCGGGTCCCTGCCGAGGAGCTTCACAGATGGAGCAGCGAGGTGCGCCGGCGGCATTGAGGAAAGTGCAGCAGCCGCACGCCCACTGACTCCTCTGGATGGGCATCGATCCAGAGGAGAAACTACAGAAAGAAAGCAGAGGACATCAACATCAGAACCTGACCTTTGTAAGATTATTGAGACCGCTATCAATATTAAAATCTAAAATATTGACTGAAACATAGATGATTTATCTTCCACTTGTTACGTGTCATAATTTGAAGATTAACTAAGAAAGTATAAAAATACAGATCAAAAATAATCTTGTTTTAGTCCCACAAAAAGTCATGGATTAAAGAAATTGCAGAGTGCCCTCTGGTGGAAAGATTATGCAACATCAACACTAATAAGACATTTGAAGGGTGTTTCTATTGTCTCTTCTTTAATTTTATTTATCAGCCATTACAAATGCACATTTTATATGTAATATATAATATTGATCAATAAATAAGTCGATCTGTAATTCTTATACACATTTCTGCAAATAAAATCCACCAGCAAACACCAGCATCGGTGTTCGTTTAAAACGCATATTGGTCATGTTTCCAGGTCAAAGTGTCTCCTGCGTTGAATGATGCTTCGTCATCTTTGAGTCCTCAAACTCTCCAGCTTTTTTCAGAGGTATTCATATGCAGCGCTGCTTTAACTCTTTTAATTAAATCATTGTTATTGTAATCCAAACAAGTGAATTAATTATTTAATGGTTCCCGCACTGCAGAGCATTTTATCGGTGAACCCCACCCACTGAAGTGAGGGGGTAATGCTGATCTACTGAAAACCAGTGAATTCAAGTGAAAAAATTGTGAAATATTTTTAAATCAAATTAATTGATATATTAATTTGTAAAAAATTAAATTAAATTTAAATGTGTATATAAAAATTCATTTATTTATTTCCTCTTATTTAGATTAATTTAAATTTAATTATAATATAATGATTTATTGATTTATTTCATCTTGGCACTTCCAGCCCTCCACATTGGATTATTTTGAACTTTAAGTCATGCAAAGCTACTCTAGAGATCAATAACGAAGGGAGCTTAAAATGAGCAGAGTAGCAGATCAGTGTCAGGTATTTTCTTCATTGAGGTAAGAATGATGTCGGGAAATATGAGATAACCAAGGGCGCATCGAGCATCAGCGGGTTTAACTGTGAAATCCCAAGAGAGGAAAATGGAAGACAAAGTCTGAAAATATGAGAAGAAATCCAAATATAAATGTGTGAGTGAATAACAGTTTCCTTTGCTGTGCTGGAGGGAAAATATTGAAATGCACAAATAAAAAAACAACAAAATCTGCTCTTCCACGTCGGCTTCACTGACACCAGCTCCATCACGAGCAGGCTGCTCAGCATCTTTGGGAATAAAGAATAACAACAGTATTATAATCTCAGATTCATGCTCGGCTGCAGACCCAGATAATCTGCGCCCTGGCGTCCAGGGAGGAACGAGACCTTGGGAGCCAGCGGTACATCCGTCTTCAGGCTGGCCCACATTTTCTGGCTGCTCTCTTCTAAGTAGTTTGGCATGAAGCCTGAAACTTCCAGCACAGCTGACCTGAAGGATTTACTGCAGAACAGGCTGTCTTTAAGAGCCTGGTGACGACTGCTGCACGCCGCGCTCAGGACAAAACACACTTTGGATCAACAACCGGCCCTCGTGAGAACCTCTGCTGTTTGTGTGCATGAGAAACAAGCTGCTCGTTAGCCACACAGAAGGCTGTGCAATACACAAACCTCTGGGTTATTTTTACTGACAAGCAATAAACATGAGAACTTTGGAGGTGCTCATTTTCTGCAGATCCCCTGTGCATTCATTGGCCCATATTTCCATGCAGATAATGCTGCACGCTCCTTCATTCAACTCAATTTAAACCAAATCAGATGGAAGTAGTCCCGAAAAAGCTGCTGCACAAAGTGATGGATGGATCCAGTTTTCTGCAAATGTTTCATAATCCGGACGCAATGAGAGCTTTTTAGCTGCAAATGACAGTGGCTAAAAAATGAACCCAACGCAGGGAAACGGCCTGTAGTTCTACTAACGTCTACTGGGGACTCCAGAAGGGAGTCATCCCCCCACTCAGGTTTTGAGAACACCATGTTGGATGTGATCAAACAAATGGCCAGTCAGCAGTCACTACTGCTGTAGTTTGAATCCAGGTGATGGACTCGTCTGCAGACAGCATCACAGAGCTGCAGCTTGCTAGCAGTTAGCAAATATTTGCAGACAAACATGAAAAACTACCAGTAACAGTTGCAACCAAAGCAATCACCACAAGGTTTTTGGTGCAGCATCTTTTCTGCCGAGCAGCGAGTTTTCTCTGGTATCTGATACACAAACTGATTGGTCTGTGTTGATTCACTGGACCCGAGCGCGTGTGATGCACTTCCTGTTGAATCTCCATCAGTGCGGTTTAAGCTGCTGGAAAAAAGTGCAGACAAACTGAGTCCATTTCAGTTTTATCAGCAGTCTAACTTCTACTCCTCAGTTCTATTTAATTGAATTTTTCTTCTCTTATTGACTTTATTTTGGCGCCTTATTAACGCCTGTACTCTGCTATTGATCTTAAATAATTTCATTTCATTCAATAAAGATGAGAAGACACTGCAGGTGCAGGCAGGGAAACACTGAGGAAGCTAAAAACATGGATTGTTTTTTGGAACAAACTGCTGAAACGTGGATTTCACTGCACTCCTCTCTGAATCCTGGAACTTCTTCTGTTCTGCTGCATGTGTTACCAGATGCCACGGCCGCCCCCTTTTCCTTCTCCTCCACATCTATAAAAGGTATTTTGATCTCTGTGCATCAGACAGAGAGTAGAGTGGCCTGCTGAGCTGAATTCCCAGCGGAAGGCGTGAGTGGGCTTCTTCAGACCAGCTCTTCCACCGGGGATTTCCCCATCAGCGCTCCATTTCCTGTCAGCGAGTAACTCGACTCCCGGCTGAGGCTCCCGAAGGCTGAGATGACTCACAGTGAGCCGAGCGCCGGCGGTTTATTCGACGGAGGTGCAGTAATAATTAATAAGGAAGGCTGCGGTTTGATTAATATCGAACGATTCATGAAATATTCACCGTGACGTCTAAACGACGATACATAAATTCAGCCTTACTATAGTCGCTCATTAACAAAACCAGCTTAGAGACCTGTGGCTGTGCTGGATCCAGCTGTTCTGGGTCACGCCGGGTTTGAAGATGTGTTTCTCCTTTGTTCTCGTCTCCTGTGCTTCTCTGTTTGTTGGTGTGTTTCCTGAAGCCGTGTCTCGGTGCTTGCGTACGTGCTCTCAGTATCTGGATGGTATGAGTGTGATTATTGCTGTAGGAGAAGCTGGATGATTTAGCAGGTAGAAGATAGACCTCAATCTTAGAAGATAAAACAATGAAGCATTTACATTTTAGCTTTCACACATCCAGCATCAGTGATCCAGCTGAACTCAAATAACATTACTTCATTTTTTTTTCCTGCTGGAGCTAATTGTTCCTAATTAAACAGTAATTAACATCTAGCTTTCTGCTAATCCATGCTGATTGGTTGTTTAAGGATTCAGGATGAAGCTAAAGCCAAGCAGAAGCTTTCAGAAGCAGCCGACCGAGGTGGTTGGAGGTGATGCTACAAACTCCTTGCAGCTGCTCGCTTCACGCCCCAAATCAAAATGGAAGATGCCGTAAAGCAGCGTGTGGTATTTTACTACAGTAGAAACCTCTGGGAAATCTAAAAACTCAACTATTTCAAACTTCTTGAACTCTTCTATCAATAGCAGGATGAAAATTTCCAAGTACAGAGATTGGTTTATTCTGAAGGAGCGTGAGAGCGCCCCCTGTGAAACAGGAGGTACAAAGTGTGGAAGTTCTTCGGTCTGGACCGATGCACACCTTTGGCCATATTGTTCATCATCCAGGTGATGTAGCAGGAAGAGAAGGACGTGATTGTGCCCACCTGTTATTCAAGACCTTCACAGACTGTATATAAAAGATGGACTCTTTGAGGCTGAAGCCTTGAGCTGAGTGTTTTATGGGTTTGACGGTGAATCTTACATTTCCACCTTTAAATTTGTCCCTGTTTCCACCCACGGGTCTAGACATGAAGTAAAGACGTCATTTGATGGTTACTGAACATCTGGATGATTGCAGACATCGTTAGCAGGTCTGATGACCTTTAGCTCACCATCGCCCAGTTTAAAGGGCTTCTCCTGCGCTCAGACACTGGGGTTACAGTTCATAATCAGCACTCTTCATGGCGGCTTTGCACTAAACCTCTTAACCCTGCACCTCTAACTGGAGGAACTAAATGCTTGTAAGGGACTAAATCTGAAGGGTGATCTCGTCTGCTCTGCTCGTTAGCATGTGGTTAAAATGCAGCCAAGCAGAGATCCGTGTTTGCTGGCAGCCTGGAGGACGCAGAGGTTAAATCTGCGGGTGTCTGTGGAGCTGCCCAGCGTTGATTATCTGCAGCTGTTATTCCCAACAAACCGGCCGGCACAAACAAACCTGCTCGCTGATAAAACATCAGAGCAGAAGTGGGAGTGCTGCAGGATGGAGAGAGGATATTACACTGCAGATATAACAAGCTGAAAAAGAGCCACGGTCTCATCCTCATCAGAGAACGTTTTTATTTCGCCTCGGGCTTCTGTTACGTTTTGTTCGCGCCTCCTTCGTGTCTCACCTGCGCTCCCTGTGCCTGCCCGGCCTGGGAAGCTGCCGAGGGAGGAATGTGCTTTGGCTGCTCCTCAGGCATCCCATGATGGGGGAGGGAGGCAGAGCTGCACCCCGGGGCGCGGCGTCGTCCTCCGCCTCGTCAACGAGGGAGGAGGAGGAGCTTCCCATGATGTCGCTGGCTCAGGTGGAAGGGCCCTGATGAAAGAGAGGGGAAGGCAGAGTGGGCATGAGCGCGCACAGAGGACAATAACACAAACACAGTCCTGCCTGCTGCTGTTTGACTGTTACAAACACGTCTCTGCTAACGTTCACAAGCTCCTCCACGTCTTCATTTGGTCTGCTGGGATTGAACCGTTAACCCGGCCGAACGCACTGCTGATGGGATTCTGTGTGTCTGACCAGTGTCTCCATTGTTGAGCTTTACAGCAGCTTTGCTACTGCAGCCCTCGGTTCATCTCAAACACGTCTCAAACAAGCCGCTTTAGCTCCTCCTCCTTTAATACAGCTTTATCCTGATTAGCTGTTCGTCATAAATAAAAGTTTTAACTGGCAAATGGTTGGGAATAAGCACTCCCTATGACATCATCCAAGAGCAGAGCAAAATGTGATAACCTGTTAAGAGCAGCCTGAGCGTCATCTCTGAGCAGTTCCAGTACATACATCTTGGTTTTAAACTCTTTTCTGAGTAAATGAGTGAAAGCAATTATATTTGATAACTGTGAATGACGCTGAAGCGGACTTAAAAGCCACGCTTTGATTGATGTAAGTCTCTATCCGTCCCTATAAACCTAGTCATTCACCACTTCCACCATTAAGAGAAAGATTATCCCAGAGACAAAATCACATTTAGCTTCATTCACAAACAGTCATTTAGCCTCTCTCCCTTACTGAGCATATGTGAAAGAGCCAGCTGAGCATAGGAGGCATAAAGTCATTACTGTTTCTTTGTTTTACTGTGAGGGTTTTGGTCGCGCTGCAAATACGGCTCCGTCCACACTACTGCGTTTTCATTTGTAAACGCATCGCTTTGTCTCCTTTTTGTCCTCCCGTCCACACTGAGACGGAGTTTTGGAAACGCTCTCCAAAATGCATACACTCGTAAACGCAGCGTTTTGGTGTAGTGTGGACGGCCAAAACTTTTAAAAACGATGACGTATGTTAGTCACATGATGCAGTCATGTGACCACTTCAACCACGATGGTCAGACGGCGTCGTACAGCAGTTGTTTTGTTTGCTCAAAGTTTTTAGCGGCCGTGTTGAAGATTAATATGTCCTCATTTGTGGCTCGGAGCAACAGCTCCACCCCATCATCATTCCATTTGAAACATTCGCTTTTCTCGTCATTTCGCCACCCGTTTAAAAGAGACGGAAAGTAAATAAACGACAGATGGAAATGACGCAGGTCGACTCGTCTTACGTTTCGCGCACGCGCAGTACTGGGACGTAAGTGTTTTGCCCCGTTTTAATGTGGACGCGCAACTGTGTGAAAACGACTCAAAACGATAGTGTGGACGCGGAGCGTTTCCAGGCGAAAGCTGTTTCCAAAACTATCCAGACTAGTG
>VUQR01036887.1:0-19894 GCA_015108515.1 Hemichromis elongatus
CTTTTATCTCATCTCGCTTAGATTATTGTAACAGTCTTTTACTTTGTTTGAGCAAAAGGAATCTTGACCGCCTCCAGTTAGTCCAGAATGCTGCTGCAAGGCTTTTAACTAAGACTCGGAAAAGAGAGCACATTACACCAGTTTTACGTTCCAGTACATTTTAGAATTCATTTTAAAATCTTGGTACTGACTTTTAAAGCCTTGAATTGTGATGCCCCTGCATACACTTCTGACCTTTTAGAACCCCACGCTCCCTCTCGCAGTCTGAGATCATCTAATCAAAGGCTGCTGGTAGTCCCTCGAACCCGTTTTAAGACCAGAGGAGAGAGATCTGTTAGAGCGGTGGCCCCCAGGTTGTGGAATGCTCTCCCTCCATCATTATGTTGCCTTGACTGTATTTATTCTTTTAAAAAGCACCTTAAGACTGGCTTTTAATTAGATAGTTTGATTGTGGTGGGGGTTTTTTTTTATGTATTTCTGTTTTATTTTACTGTGAAGCACTTTGTGGGTTTTATGCTGTGAACAGTTCTATATAAATACATTGAAACTGAACCTGACCTGGAGCGTGAGCATGCACAGCTACTGAGAATATGTAAGCTCCGCAAAGTGAAAACCTCAGCATGCTGTTTAGTTATTAAGCACTTAGAAAGGATTCCTCACATGGAGACGTCATGCTCACGATATATTTATAGTGCATTTATTGCACAGGCAGAGAGGAAAGTAAACAATCATAAAGAGTCATTAAGACTGCAGAGAGCATCAGAGGGACAAGGCTTCCATCCACGGACTCTTTGTGCACACAGCGGAAATGTACATATCCTGTCTGCAATATAATCAGACTGCTGTCTACATACTGCCACCCCTCTTATAAAGACAGTATAGTATCATCTATAATTTATATTAGTGTTGTATTTTGTTTTGTCTTGCTTATTGTTGTCTTTTCTAACATGCTTGCTGTGACTGAGAGAGCGCTGCGCTGGTTGATGCACAAACAGCAACAAAGGAACCTTCAAACTCGTGTTGATGTGTAGTGACACATATATGCACATGTAGGCTCACTTTAGCTGTCGTCAGCTCGCTGACTGGGCGCCATCATCGCATGCCGTCACAGTGAACTTACTCTTTTATCTTCTCTGTGGCGTCTCGAAGGCCGTCGTAGTTATAATCAAACACGGGGCCGCACAGAACGTTGATTCCACTGTTTTCCTCTGCGTAACGCCGCAGCAGCGTCCCTTGTAGGTGACTCCACACTCCTGCACACCCACAGAAAAATAGGCCGAATGCTGTTTATACTCTCACTTTTTCATAAACATCAGTAGCAAGAAGCACTCAAATTGCACTCACATTTCAAAGAAAGAAAGAATAAAAACTGGAGAAGTGAGGTTTTAGTGGTGGAGTGGAACATCTGTAACTCGACCATCCTTAACAAGAGTTTGGGCGTTATATGCCAACCCAGTTCTAAATAAGGAAAACCTTTCTGCTCTTCCTGTTTCCCTTTTATTCCTGCAACCTTTTATAGCCTTAAAATAGAAGCTATTAGCTGAGCAGACGCACACAGAGACACAACTGATGCACACACAGGATAATGGGTCCATGCACACAACAGTTATTCAGAGACTGAGCGTCTGCCTGTCCTGATAAGTCTGCCTCTCTCTCTGTATAAACAATGGGTATCTGGCCATCCTCGCTCAGCACTGACATCACCACATTTCTGTCCCGTGTCTCATGGAACACGACTCAATTTCCCCGACCACAAGGACATTAAACTAACAGATAAGAGTATTTGAAAGCATCCCAATCTGACATGACGTCGAATCCTCGTTTTAGGTTCGAGCCAGAGACTGTATATCAAAGATGGACATGTCCCCTGTACTGGCGAACATTGATTTTGTATTTGAAAGCCCTGATTTTGGCCATGGGTCGACTGCGGCTCAGACCGAAGACGGGGATGCCTACTGGATCAAGTCCTGTCAGTGGATCACAAGCAAGATAGTGAACCCCTGGTGTTTGAGTCTTAGATAAAAAATGCTCCGGTGTCGATAAACGCACTGTTTAAACAACTGATCGAACTGAATAAAAAGATGTTACGGTTAGGGTTATAAGTTCTAGTCCAAGGGTGGGGACCTCCAGGCCTGGAGGGCCGGTGTCCTGCAGGTTTTAGATGTGTCCTTGATCCAACGCAGCTGATTTAAACGGATAAATGACCTCCTCAGCAAGTTCTTCAGAGGCCTGGTAATGAACTAGTCATGTGATTCAGGTGTGTTGACCTGAGGGTGAGATGGAGGACACCGGCCCTAAAAGGAATTTGCTAATTATATTTGCATATTTGTTTAGTAGGTTGTAGTAGGTCACTCACTAAGACTGAAGGACAAACATTTTTACTGCATTCCACAAAATATATCACATTCCCAGATTTCCCACATTTTCAGCCCCTGGTATAAACACAAGACCGTGAGACAGCCGTTGGCGTGTTGCTACAGTTACGTACAGCTGAAGTGAAAATGTGACGTTTTTACTTTTATTGAGGCGACTTACTCTTGAAGGCAGGATACATGGGGACAGCGTTGGTGATGAGCGATGCGTCATATCTGGACTCGGGAGACGTTGCCAGCTCTGTCGACACAAACGTGTGAATCGCACCTGTCTTATGATGCACTGTTTGCACACATCCAGACAAGCTCATATAGGATGACCACATCGCAGAAACGTCACTCAGAAGTGTGACAGTCGAAGTTAACCCAGTGAAAAGTCATATTCTCCCCGCATTCCGCAGAGTTTTCCTCCTCAAATGTCATTTTAAATGTAACTATATTATGTTAAACAACATTAGCTATGGTTCCAAACATATATGCACATTTTGTCTGTGCAGACCGGGTCCTGTGTTCCTCGTGCGCTGCTACCTGGGGGGAAGAGGAAGCCATGTGTGAGCTGGGCGTTCTGGCTGTAGGCGCTGCAGCTCTGACTGTGATCGGCCGACACTCTGGCATCAACTCGGATGCACTTGGCACCTGGAGAAGCCTCTGGTAACGGAGTCATGTCCTCCTGTGAGACAGACATATGACAGCATAGAGTGAAACTGCACTGAAAATGTGGTTAATCACAGTTAACTCGTGATTTAACAACAGAGGCCATTACTCTTTACATAGTGCCAGGTAGGATTAATATGTTTTTCTCTTAATAAATGAAATATCGAATAAAAACTGCACTTTTTAAAGTTTACTTGGCTTATTTGGTCTAATATTACATTTTGTTTTACAATAAGAAATCAGGAGGTTGGCAAATACTTTTTTGTGGCACAACCTCTGAATTCAAAATATCATTTATCATATTTATATATATATAATATAATATTATCTTCTTTAATGGTATCCAGGAAACATCAGTTGCAATTTGGTGCAGCTGAAAGAATCTAAGATAAAAGTTAAAACGCAGTTAAAGTGAGAGTGAAACTCAGATGTAATGTTTAATGTTTACTTCCAGTTTTTTTGGCGCTCACGCATGGCGACGTGTATGCACGGAGCAGGTGTGCCGTACATGAGCAGCTGCACAACGTAAACCCGAGACAAGTTCAAGTCCCACATGCACACGTTGGCCGAATCACACGCCCAGTCCAAATGTGTTTACTGCAGCGGCTGTTTGACATCTCGTGTTTGCGTGTTTTCGGAGCTCTGTCACGTCCTGCTGTGACACAAACACAGTCACTCACTGCAAACAACACCACGTACAGAGTGCCTCTCATATGGCTAGATCACAGTTTTAACCTCTTTCAGATCAACGAAGGGCTGAGAGTAAAGCGAGGAAGAGGAGGTCTGTTTACTGTATCAACATGCTATTCATGCACAGAAAAGGGTTCAAAAAGTCACTGTAGTTTTTACCATAAATGCTGTATTTCAAACCTTTATTTTTTTAACTAATCACTCGAGTAAAGCCCTTTGCAGTCATCAGCCAGTAACCACGTTATCCCCCATATTAGTATCCTTACACTGGCTGCCAGTCAGTTTTCTAATTGATTTTAAGATTTTATTATCCGTCTTTGAGGCGTTGCACGGGTTAGCACCCTCACACCGCTCTGATCTTTTGAGTCCCCTCCTGCCGAGGTCCGAGGTCTTTCTCACAGAGGAGAGCGGGCCTTTGCTGTGACTGTGGAACCCTTCACATCAGGACACTTTCAAAACCCGTCTGAGAACCCACTTTTATTCCTTGGTTTTTAAATCAGAGTCTTTACTACGTTTATTTGTCTTATTTATTACTCAAATATTCTCATTTTAAACTTCTGTTGATTGCATTTTCTCGTGTCTTCCTTTCTTTTTATCTCTTTTGATTATTTTAAATGTACGGCACTCAACAGTTGCTGTTTTAAATGTGCTTTATAAATAAATTTGACTTTGAGTAATCATCATAAAGCACTGTGAATGCAAGCAGGGTTAGTAACACCAGCATGTCTCTGAAGTGCATTCAAACATGCTGATAGAGAGGACTTCTGACAAGATAAGAAAATGCTTAAAAAAATTGCACAGCCAGGCTTCCTCTTCTTCTATCCTGAGCGCCCTCTAGTGTCTTTCAGACACCTCTGCATATCCTCCTTAACCACAACCATGTTCGTTGTCTGAGGTCTTCCTCTTCCTCCCCGTCCTCTGAACATGTCCAAACGATCTCAGCTTTACCTCTCTCTTATCTCCAAACTATTCGACCTGAGCTTTACCTCTGAAAGGGTTTGCAAAATGTGTGTTATTTGTTTTCACTAATAAGCATCTCAAAGGGCTTTAAAGCCAGCACATAACATACTTTACTTATTTAATAATAATAATACTACAGAATTAAAATAAGAATTAAACTTTCCAAAGGAAGGGGGCAGTGATTTATCTTTCTGTCTCTTCGGGTTAAGTTTCTTAGCATTGACATGAACTGCAGCTAATTGTAAGCTAACGATTGGCAAGCAATATGAACACAATGACTTCCTTTTGTCTCTTTTTGTTGCCTGTCCCATTTGGTTCTTTAGCCATCAGAATTATTGTCTGAAGGCAAGGAAAGATTTATTTTATCAAGTGGACCAGTCGCATTGGTTCACTTGATTGACCTTTGTAATTTTCTTTTCTTCTCTTTTCTGTATTAGGGGGCAGTAAGAAAAGACACTAAAATCATCTGTTGAAAAGCAAAAAGAGAGCGCCACAATAGGAAGACCACAGCAACAACCTAGTTAACTTTAACTAACAGTAAACACTAAATTGACTGTTATTGTGGAGTACGAAAGACATGTGAGGACGAGCACGCTTGTATTAGAAATGTTTCTTCATGTAATGATTTGTGGGGAGTCATAGCTCCATCCCCCAGGGCACAAAGAGGGCATGGAGGAGCTCCAGGCCCCAGACATCCAGAGGCCCCACCAGTGCGAGAGCAAGAAGGACCAACGGAAGGGCAACCGTGCCACCCAGCGGCCACGGTGCAGAAGCCAGAGGGGGCTGTGGCAATGTGCCAGCAGGCTGTGCCAGCAGCCAGCCACGCCAGAGCGGACCAAGCCCCAGGCCCAGAGGCCTGAGGGCCCCCACCCCCCACAAGGGGTCCAACTTGTGGGGGACCCCTTGTCACCAGGCACCAGGCACGCCCAGCCCCGGACACCAAAAACCACCATCAGCCACCAGCAGAGAGTGTGGTGGGAGGGCCTGAGATGTTCCCAGAGAGGTGGAGTCTAAGACCCGACCTGACAGACACACAGACGAACAAGCACACACAAACACAAACGTACATTCCCACCCTCGTGCACACATATACAAATACTCGGCACGAACACAACAACGTCAGATAAATACAATAAAATAAAAAATGAAAGTTTGTGGCACAAAGTGAATTTTTCGGAACAATCAATGGCAGCGCAGAACGCCGTCTGATATACGATGGCGTGAGAATTATCTATGTGTGTTTGTGTGTTTGCACCTGTGGAGGCAGTGTGTACGAAGTCCACAGAGGCATGGCTAGCTCTTTGCTGTATCCACTGATGAACTCCACATGATGAAGAAGACTGTACTGAGTGTCAAACATCACCGCTGGTCGACCAAACGGCAGCTGGGTGCTGTCTGCAAAAACAACATTTTCTAAGACATTTTGTACCTAGACGCCTTATTACTTTTATTATGCTTCATAATTATGTTACGTCATTAAACATGATTCTGTTGGTGTCCACTGCAGTTCCTACTGGTCAATAAAACAGCAAAAAAAATACAAAATAAAAGCATAAACAGGAGGCGTTGCTGTTTTTTTAGAAAGATGACTAAAAAATGAAAAAGCAAATCTAGATATACTGTCAAATTGTCATGGTCCCTGTGCCTCACCGGTCGATCCCGTGTTAGGCAACATGTGTTTATTGTTTTGTCTTTCTTCCTACTGCCGGGGCGGTGCTCATTGCGGGCTCCCGCCCCTGGCCCACGCCTCCGTAATCTCCTCACCTGTGGCTTCTCCGCACCTGATGCTGATCTGATGCTGATCTGGGGCTCTACTTAAGACAGCAGCAGGGACTACTTGTCGCTGGATCGTTGTACTATCAGCGTCAGTCAGTTTGCAAGTCTGAAAACTCTAGTTAGTCGGTTGATCTCTGTTCGTTCGTGTCTGATCCTGTTTCCCTGTCTACAGATCCTTCCCCGGACCCTGCCTTACCCTGCGAATCTGTGAGCGTGTGTGGAGAGAGGAGATTGTTTGTTTGGAACCCTGTCGGAGTGTGAATCCCTCCCCCTTCTCCCTCACGGACCATGGAGCCCTGGACCCCTTTTTCCCCTCGCACGGTGTACATATTATCACTTGGTGTGCACGTTGTAAATAAATCATTGACACAAATATTCATATTTCCTGAGCTGCTAGCTGAGTGCAGCCATTCCAGTGTGCACATGTATAATAACACTTACTATAAGTGTAGACTCCATCCGATGCACGAGTGAACGGTCCACTGATCTCCACTTTGTTCTGAATCGGAACAAAACAAATGAAAAATGTGGTTTTTTTGTTACAGAAGAAAATGACAAATATAGTGAAATCTGCTAAATGTTAGAAATGATTTCTGTGGCATTACTGCCTCCCACTGACCTCATCGTCACAGCTGCAGCCCAGGTCTTGGCTGATCTCGGCGTCCGATAACGGCGATGGCGGCGTGACTTCCTCGAGCATGCTGGGTTGGAAAGGCGGATCTTTCAGCATGTCGTTCAGACTGCCGTGTGTCCCGTTGTTTGGAACTGGCTTCAATCCCAACAAGTCTGAAGCACAAACAATCACGGGACATAATATTGTTAATAGTAGTTAGAACGTTAGTGTTAATATGATTATCTAGGCCGTATTTTCTGGAGTTCAAGAAAAATAAAAGCATTCTTACCACACATGACATTGTATAACTCTATATTCTCAAACTCCTGCACCATCTTCTGAAATTTAAAGCTCGGCCCATGGCCAATAAAGATTGTCTGCATGCAAAAAAGAAGGAAAATGCAAAAAAATCAAACAGTGAAATCAACTCATGTGAAGTTTGTGTGGACATCAGATCAGACAGACGTATTGGTCACAATGAATTAAAAATTCTACTTTTCTCAAAACAATACTCTATGTGGAAGTAGACGTAACCTCTGGGGCTGAAAATGAAGCCTAATGAACCGTAAATTCCAAAAACTGCAGTTCCTTCAGTCACCACATGATCTCGTCTTCAAGGGTCAGTCAATCATCATTCTGGGATAAAATGCCCACTTTATAATAGATGGTTTTAAAAATGGTACAAAGTCTTTTTTGACATTCTTTAGCAATTACAGCTGTACTGACACATCTGTCCTCAACTATTTTAATTCTGTTTACCTATAACTGCTACATGCCAGGCTTTAACTCACGAGGTTCAGCCTTCTTGACCAAGCTTGTAGGGCTGGCTCTGTTGAGTTGTTTTTTTTAACTTATTAAAATAATATGCCAAAAGGCCCAGGATGTCAGTACTAATAAGGTCGAGAACTTAAAGTTTCAAAGCTTGATGCGCGACGCCTTTAAACAAATGAATACAGAAGGAGAAAAGAGCAGATATAAGACACGAGTACCCTCATGCTGGTTATCTTGTTATCAAAGCCGTGGTCGCCAAAGAAACCACACCGAGTCCTCGGTTTCTCTGGCATTTTCCTGAAACAAAAAGAAAAATGTTTTTATATCCGTGAAACTGCAAACCTGAAACATATTGAAACACGGAGTATGTAGGCACTCAGTCATTTTTGTAGCTCAGTGTGAGAGAACCACAAAATCCTTTCTTCAACTCGCTTTCTTGAAACCACTGAATAATTCAGCAATAAATATCAGTGAGCTGGGTGACTCAAATTTAACCATCGGGGGGTAGGGGTCAGTGAGGCTGGTAGGTTCCTTTGTAACGCTCGATTCATTGGTCGTTAAACAACGTTTATGGCACACTACCTGGCAATGTGCCACTTCCTCTCCATCAGCAGATGGACATCCTCGATCCTCCTGTTGTTGGCGTAGTGAAGCCTCTTGGGTAAATCCCGCTTCAGGTACGGCTTGAAGTGCTGAGCTGGCATTTTGCACTGAAACAGTAAATACAAAGGTGAACAACCTGACCCGTCCTGACCTCTGTCTCCCCTGCAAACACAGCAAACCGCTGTGCGTCTCAGTTGCTTTTATGCTGGTCTCGTATATTTGTTACTTACAGTCAGGTTTGCAACCACAACTTTGGGGTCATCTGGAAACGCAAATTAGAGAAATATGAAGCAAGTTTTGTATCTAAAAAAACATCTGTCACCATCTGCTGTTTAAATGCGCGGACTTACACGTGGTCGATTTTGGCTCACGGGGTCGTATTCTGCCCAGCGAGCCGGGGATCAGTGTGATCTCGTCTATGCTGAGTGGGTAGCTGCTGAGAAACTCTGTCCTGTCGCAGTGGGCCTCCTCCATCCCTGAGAGGAGGAAATGACATCACACCTCAGATGTACACAAGTTATGGGACAAGTTTCTTTTAAAAGAACCGTGTGACTTTCAGCTGTTTTAATACAGGCTATGAAAACCAGATGCACCTCCTGATGGCATTACTGTCGCCTCCAGAAGAGGTTCGACCCAGCGTTTCCTCATCCCTGTTTTTCTCCCCTCACCCTCAGATGGCTGCTCCTCACTGAGCCTGGTGCTGCCAGGGGTGTCTTCCTGTTGACAGGGAGTTTATCCTTCCCACTGTCGCCAAGTGCTTGCTCATAGGGTGTCATCTGATATCTGGGGTTTTCTCTGACCCTAACCCTGTAGAGTCTCTATTCATACTAAAAAGCAGCGTGTGGTGCTATAGAAATAAAAGCGAATTAAAATAAACTAATGCGAAGAAATGTTGAGTCATTTTTTTGACTAATCATTTCTTCTCTATCTCTCATATAAAAAGTCTTCCTTCCATTAGAAAATCAGGAACATTAAATCTCCGAGTCATGCTGAACAACTAGTCCATGTATTTGTTGTTTCTGGATTGGACGACTGTTGCTGTTTTCCAGCCTGTCGGAAAAAGTTCAGTGAAAACTCTTCAAAGTTGATCCAAAATGTTGCACCAAGAATAGTAAAAAGAGATCCTATTTCTCCAACAACACTGGCTCCCTGTAATGTTCACAACTGAATTTAAAAGTCTCTCTGGGATGATAAAGCACCATAAGATTTTAAAGGTCTCGTAAAATTATATTATCCCAATAGAGTACTTCCCTCTCAGGCTGCAACCTTACTTGCTGTTCCTGGAGTTTCTAAAAGTAGAAGAAGAAGAACCTTCAGCTATTAGGGCTCTCTCCTCGGCAACCAGTTCAGATACCTGAATCAGTTGACCCTGAACCAGTATTTACTGCTGCTGGGGGGCTTCCTGAGCACCTTTCCTTTCTCCCAGTGAAGAAGTGACGGTTCTAAAGAAGGTCTCTTACTCTGAAAAGGAGTTCTTTCTTCCAAGTACACATTAACGCAAAGCAGACAATGGAGCATCGCCAAACATGCTTCCAAACCAGCATCCTTCCAAGCCAAAGACTAGAAAATATGATGAAGCATATCTATCCTCTGGCTTCACCTGCACCACAGCGGTGCCAAGGTAGGGATCCCCGGCAGAGTTAGTTTCCCCTGCGTCAGGAGAGCGCTGGGCTCTCCAAATCACAGACAAACAGTATCCCACATTCCTAGCAAAACAAGTCTGTGAGCCACAGACTCAACATTGAGGTTCTCTCTAAGTTACCTTGAGATCATTGAAGCTGTGAAATGGTGCTGTAGTTACAAGTACCAGGGTTACTAAGACAAACTCCTCCTACCGTGGTCTCCTACAATGATGAGATTGATACAGCGGTGCAGGTTCATCTGCTTCAGTCCATTCATTAGCTGACCAATGATGTTGTCAATTTCCCTCAGAGGGTTGTCCAGCTGTGGACAAGATTTCAATTTAAATCACAACGATTGGTTCGTGCATATCGCACCTCCAGTGAAGAACATGAGCCTTCTCAGGCCGGGCTCACCTCACTGCTGAGTGGACCCATCCGATGTCCGTAGGCATCGGGCTGCTCTGAGTGGATGGCGTAAACATACGGCCTGAAAAGACATGACGAAGAAAACGCTGAGCTGAGAGGAATTTCATGGAACAGTGACGACTAAACGAGGAAAAAACCAACTTTGACTGGCTTTGTTGTTTCAGTGCGAGTTCAAGCATCAAACCTGAACTCAGCGAAACCTACTTCACCTGCTGACAGACCGAGCTGTAGAATCAGCCCCATCGCTGACCCCAAACCAGCTACATCTACAGACACTGAAGCCAGCAGTGACTTCACTGTCACCATCAATCTAGAGTCATTTTACACACCTGCTAATTCACTGTCACAGCTCATAGTGCTTTGATGTAATGGAGCTTTCACAAATTGCTGATAGTTCAGTCACATTCACTTTCTGCCCTGTAATAGTTGCTACCTACTGAAACCATAAACAGAATTATGGCCCTGAGCGCCGTAAATGCTTGCACAGCCATCAACACACACACTGTAACGTGAGAGAAACTTTACATGAGTACGAATGTTGTTGCTCAGTTGCTTGGCTTGTTGGGACTCACCTTACATCATCGGGCAAGTGCAGCCAGTGCAGGATGGTCAAAATCCTCCTTTCCAGAGGAATCACCCTGAAAACAAAAATCAGCTGATGAGTAAAATGTTAATGTGACAAAACCTGTATGATGATCAGTTTTTATGCTATCACTAAATAACTGAGGCTCTCGGTTTGAGTGTAAATCAGCAGATCTCTGAACAAGCTGTTTTGTTCTGGCTCCTTTGACTCCTCAATGGCCTCTGTTGTGACCGACTGTGTAGGGCTATTGTCCCATTGTGTGTTTGTCTCGGGATGTGACTGGTGCGCGTCTTCGTGTGCGGCCCTCGTGATCGCTCGGTCATGGACATGCAAATCCTCGCTGACATGAACCTGCCTGCTGTGTCGGCTGAAGGTCATCGGGTGAAATCCAAAGCTTCTCTTTTACTTCTGAGATGCTTCGACTTAATAAGAGTTTGTAGTTAATTACACGAAGCATCGGAGAAGCACTGTTAGTCGATGATGTCACACATTTTATCACTTGAACTAAAATCTTTGACTCTACCCAATATCCTGTTATCATTTCTCTTATCGTCACTGCTTCAGAGTTTTTTACCTACAAATTTGTGTTTTTTGTTTGTTTTTGTTTTTTCCTGAAGCTCCCTTATTATTCCTGCTGAAAGACTGGACTTTATTGATTATACTGCATTATTGTTTGACAAGATTTCACCACAATGCACGACAGCTTCACCAGCATCCACATCACGTCTCCTTTCTCTACCGTTTCCACTGCCACTGTCCTTCCCCAAGCCCTTAGTACTTTTGAAGCGTTTCATTATTTAAAATTTAATTATTTTTGTAACGGTTGCCAAGGGTTGAAAAATCTTCATATGAGCACTCACTGTCAGCCATTCAGCCCCAGTGGAGGAGGGATGCAGTGGGACTACATTTACCAACCATCACATCTTGTTTGTACAAGCAGTGAACTACAGTGAAGAGGAACGTATTACTGCCGGGCAAATTCAAAAGTAGACATAGAAGATAATGTTTTTGATGATCGTGCTTGGTGCTAGGCCAGCCATAGACTGGCATCCAGGGTGCACCCGGCCTTTTGCCCTGTGAAAGGTGGCATGCGCTCCAGCCCCACTGATCCCTGAGGGGGGGCATGTTTTAAAGGGGTCTCCCTTAAAAGTGCATTTGACCAACTGAGGGCACCGAACATTGAAAGAAAACCAACACAAAATATATTAAGAATGTACAAGTAGTTCAAAAAAAGTTGAAGTGACTCAGTAAAGTCTGACATCTAAAGCTACTGAAAACCATTCCAGTACTAACTTAAGTACCAAGGCCAGAAGAACGTGCCTGGTTTCACTCCTTGTTTCTCAGCAGTGATCCAGATCTGCAAAACAGAAACCAAAGGAGATGACCACAAATCCAACCCTGCTCGGAAACACTGCTACGTGTGACCTTAACGCATTACGTAAGCTCTTCAAGTCTATGGAGAGAAAATGTTGACAAAACGGTCACAAATGTGCGTTAAATAATCTCAGGCTTTTGCGTGACTTTGGTTATGCTCCGGCACACGTACAACTACCGATACTTACAAATGCACACATTCTTTAAGTGAGTATTTTATGTTTTAAGAGTTACGCCTGCTTTTTACTACTGGACTCTAGACTGTACTCACAGGCTGCCCGCCCCACCAGCGGTGGTTCAGTTTCTCTCTGGAGCGCAGGGTGAACGTGGCGTTAAACTCTGGGTCGTACATGGTGTTACCCACAATCCCGTGGGACTCTGGGTACAAACCCTGGAGGCAGATTAAAGCACATTCAGTGTTTTAAAGTCGGTCCTACACTCGAGTCGCAACACGAGCAGAGCGTAAGGGCATTTTGAACATACTGGCAAACATTTGTGTTTACTCAGCTTTCAGACAGAGTACTCATTAACAGACCAGCTTTACTGTAACTTCAGACGTGAACCATCCATACAATATGCCGGCTCACTTACTGTCGCCAGGGTGTACAAATTTGGGAATGTTTTTGACGGGTAGACTGGTCGCATGTACGGCGTAGACGTACCGCATCCTCCTGAAGGGAAACAAAAGTTAACTTTTTGTTAAATTTCATATTTCAAAGAGTAAAATCCAGTTAAGAAACCTGCATCTTACAGGATGATTCAAGCAACCAAGCAATATTTTGACTTATCACAAAGTTTAGAATGGACAGACAGAAATGATTGGCTCTAGAAAAATCACTTAATTACAGATAAAGTAACAAACGAATAAGACATACTAAGTTTATGAAGGTTTGGAATGACAGATTGGTCCTTCTTTAGGTAGGAGGCTCTGAACCCATCCAGTGAGAGCATGATGAGAGGAGGACGGACGAAGCTGAGAACCAAAGGAATGACAGAGCTGAGTGATCTGGTAACATCACCAAACTACAGGTATCCTCCAGAATGTGGCGTCAGGTTTCTACAGAAGGAACGAAGCCATCGTGGGGGGTTTTCAGAGACGCAGTTCGTCATCAGTCTTACCCTGCAGGGCATTCGGGACTCTCGATATCCTCGCATTCTTCTTGCAGCCACGGAGTCTCACCTTGGGAGGAAACCACAGCACATCACGTGCTTAAAAGCAAATTTAACCTCCGTGTCGCTTTGTTACAAACCATAATGACATGTACCTTTACAAAGAGATTTGTAATTTGAGCAGCAGTCTCCTTTTTCCAGACAGTCCTCTGAGCAGTGGCAGGCGTGGTCTTCGTTCCTCTCCTCGCCACAGCGATCCGGTTTGCACTCAAAGCCTCCCTCTGATGCACAGAAAGCGAGTCATTTCATTTCTTGGTTAAGTGTGTAAAAAAGGACATTTTCACAGGATTCTGTGCAGTTTTTTAGATCCAAAGATGAAACAGCTTATAGAAGCAACTTTAGCAGCAATGACTTAAGTAAGTGTAGTCCACTGGTCCACTCGTCTTTGCAACATTGCTCCAGTTGATTGAGGTTGATGGTTATTTGTTTGTGTGCAGCTCTCTTAATGACCTGACATCCACCCCTGAGAAGATTGTGACATTGTGATAAGATATACATACACACATGCATTTAATTAGCAGCGCCAGGCTGCTTCCTACCCTATTTATTCATATGTAAGCAGGAAGGGTCAGAAGTCCCAGAGCACTCTGGGATTTGTGCAGTTTCCTGGGACACCTACCAACCAGGCTGTGTGAAGGTTCAGCATCGGGAACCTTCACACAGCCTGGTTAGTAGGTGTGGACACACTCTCTTATTCACAGGTAGTGCTCTGTGTTTGATTTGGCAATCTTAAAGGATTTTTGTCTCAATTCTGAGAATGAACTCTTTGGATTGTTAAGCAAAATCACCACACGGCAGAACCAGAGGAGGCCCCTTCCTCTTCAGGGAGTAAATCTTAAAACACGTGGGAAAAGGACTCATGAGTCAAACTGCACGTAGTCTCGTCCTTGTGTAGAAACCCATCCAGTAATCAAACCCCCGGACAGCGTGTTCACTCCATCACCGATTGTTGACTTCACCCATGTGGTACAAACTCTAGAGAGCATGTTGATCAAACCATTGTGTTACTGAGCCTTTAAGTAATTCAGTGTCTCTGTGGGTCCATGACCGTCTTCCAAGTCCCGTGTTAGACAAGCTCAGGCTGCACACACGCCTTGCCTCCGGCAGCATCGACAGCTTGTTCAACTTTAGCTAAAGTCTGCCGAGTCCAGCTGCCTCCGAGTCCCCAATTAACCCCGTTCGACTATTTAACCGTCTTCTCCCAACCAACCAACCAAAATGTGTTACAGATTATCCATACCCAAGCAACGCTGACTTTTTATTATGCATCTTAAAACGAAGACCCACAAGAAGCTCATGGTTGCTGAATTCATTTGAAGATTTTTTTTAAATGTTCCACAGTTGTTTACTTCATGTTTTCAAGATGAACCTATGGTTATATGTGATTTATGCAACCAAGAGCTAAATTAGCATCAGATGAAAATGAGCATTTTGGCTTTTGTTACAAGAGAGAGTACTTATCCCGAGCTTTCTAGCCAACTCATCAGATGTTAGACACTATATGAAGCATATGTAGTAGTAAATATCTGTACTTTTAATATTACTTTTCTATCAGGAGTATCAGTCATGAAAGACAGAGGTGTAGACATTCGCTCGCTAGGCTGCTGCACATCTCTAAACTGCTTTTAAGGGTTTACATAGCGAGCTAGATGCAGTTCGTTTTGGACCAGGAGCCACAGACAGGGTACGAAAACAGGAACAAATCCACTCAGACAAGAGAAGAAGAGAGAGAGACGGGAACAAGGGTGTATAAGACCGACCTGTTTTCAGGCAGTGCTCATCAAAGTCAGAGCAGCAGCTGTAGTAGGTTTTGCAGAGATTGTCACATCTGCATCCTGGAGGGCTGGCCACCTCCAGCTCAAAGCACCTCCCCTTACAGGAGCCTGCTGAGCTGACCCACTCTGAAATGACTACAGGGAGGGGAAGGGCACGGTGAGACACACATGCTGCAAACATGCCCGGACACACAGTTGACCAAGTATAATGGTGTACAGCTCGAACATCAAATGTGTTGTTATAGCTTTAAGTTCTAGTTCGGTTTTCCTGCATAACAGTCATTCAAGGTAAATTCATTTCATTTCCTACACCGTTGCCTCACTCATATTCATTTTTGTCATCCAGATTTTCTGTGTCAGAACTCACGAATAAAGCACACGCCTGACGATGGGAAGTCAAAGTTAAATAAATGCACCATGGTCACTTGATCAGTTAGATTTTCCACTTATGAATGTTAACTTTATTAGCGATATTATCCGGATATAAAGACGAATAAACTAAATCTGTATTAAACAAGCAGCAACTTTGCAGGCGGAAAAATGAGTCCAAGGTGATGATGTTTATGACAGGTTTTTTTCAGACTGGCCCAACCAGCTTGGGTCAGATAAGTCGAGCTTCTGCTTCACTAAGCTTTGTTTGGATGCAAACACAGGAAGCCTGTAGCTACCAGCTCGGTGTTGGCTTCACCTCAGCTACGTCCAGGCGCTGAAGCGAACCTCTGGCATGTGTCTGTGTCGCTCGTGCCTTTTGTAACGTTTCATTTGTTGTGCGCTTGACTGTTTTTTTCTAGCTTTGATGCTTCTTAGCTAGCTGCTAACTTGGCACTGCACATTTTAAACATCAAAATCAGTGTAATTTAGGTCAAAATGCAAAAATAAAAGCTTCCACCAAACATTTTATCAGATCAGTCTTCAGCTCAGCTATAAGACTTTTTGAACTCGACAGTCCAGAATACGTGTGGCTAAGATATCAAGTCTGTTCTCACTTTTAGTATGAGATGGCGGGTTGTCTCCTCCCTCTGAAGGTCGGCTGGCTTGAAACACATAAGCTCTGCTGACATCAACACTCCACAGGCAGAACACAACCACTACCTGCAGAAAACCAGACAGCACAACTTTTTAACACATTTCCACTCACAGAGGTCAAAGGTCAGGCTTGGGAGCTTCTCTAGAGCTGGTACAGCTTTAATATCCTGCTCAGCAACACTTTACTAGTGCTGATGTTTTACAAATTACAATTTAAAACATAGATTTAAGCAGCAAAGAACGGTAACGGGAGCTTTGTGTTATGCAGCCCTGAATGGTTTTAACAGGTTGGAGCACACAGACTTTCCCTAAAGAATCATCTAGATGGCAACGTTGTTACTCAAAATCAGTTAATAATGAAGCCCACACCGTTGTGCAGGTTACCCTGCCATGTGCACTTTCACACCCACATACGATGGCAGATGTCGACTGTGCTCTCCTCGCGTGCCTGATGGTCTCTCTTCTCTTTTAGCCAAATAATAATAAAAGAAGATTCACACAGATTTACATATTCAGAGACGATAAAAAACACTCATAAACCATAAGTTAGAATGTGTCCTGAACACAGAGTTTAGAGACGAATGTTTGATCTCAGATGTGACTCACATCGGTTCTCTCGCGCACCACGTTTGGCCTTGACAGACAGTTTGGACGCAGGGTGACTCTGGTCACCCAAACTCTGCAACAGGTCAGCCTCATGTGTGTCACATGTCAGCTGTGGTCAGATTTCTGTGCCATATCAGGCGCACACAACGCTTGTCAGCGCCATAACTGAGTTATAAAATCCCAAAGTAGCCCAGTGAGGTCCAGATGTGTCTGGTAACTGGATATTTTTTGTCAGCTCAGCATGCACTGGCCAGATGTCGGATGTATTGTGACTTCTCCTCCACACTACAGCTGTCATAACCTATGTCAATACAGCGTCATGACTTTTGGATCATGTCTGGCCCTCAGAGTGCTCAACGTTGCCAAAATCAGTATGTCTCTATTTTGACGTCAAGGCAGCGAGAATGTGGACTGGTGTGTTGATGATTCAATGACTGACGGTTGCTAATTTCATTCTAAAATGAATGATAACAGAAGTGATGATGGTGGTCGAACCCACGGGCACGTGAGTGATCCACAGTGGAACCATTAACCTGCAGCATTTTGCTTACCTTTACCTCCCACAGGTAAAAACATATGCGGCCTTGTTGACAATGAGCTGTTCCAGGCTATCCATCATCATCACCATCATCATCTGAGTCAGACCAAAAATAACCGCAGCAGTCATCGCTGCTGCATAATTGATACTCCAGAGTTATGTAATCCCTTCTTTCTTAAGGTAAAGCTTCCAGGTTTACGCTGATGTAAAGCAAAGAGCGATTGTCTCGCTCTCAGGTCGATGCATCAGTTCTGCAGCAGTGCGATCTTTGCTTAGAGGGCAGGCGGCTCGGAGCTGGGAAACACTTTAAATGAAAGCTAAAAGTACACAACGCCGAAATCAAAGCAACAAAACTGTCACAGTCTTACCGTACCAGATTTTCCAGAAGCATTTTCCAAAGAGTGACTCTACTTCTGGCATTCCCTTAAAAACACTGAAAGATCCGATGTGACCAATGTCCGACAGAAGGTCCTCGGTGCACCTCTGCAGATCGATGAAGCTCAGCGCCCGCTTCCAACGCGCTCTCTCTCTCGCTCTCGCTCTCTCTCTCGCGCGCGCGCGCTCTCTCCCCACTTGTTTGCCTTTGCTCTCTCTCTCCCGCTCTCTCTCTGCCTCTCTCGGTCTTGATCCAATAAGAGATGAAGTAATGGTAACAGCTGCGCTGTGGTACAAGAGAGCGTCAGGTCGGGGTGACGCTCCGGAGTTCAACACAGTCAGCAGCATTGAACCGATCACAGAGAAAGAGAGAGAGAGAGAGAGATGTGTGTGTGTGGGTGTGTGGGAGTGTGTGTGTGTGTGTGTGTGTGTGTGCGCGCGCGCACTCACAGCGAAAAGAAAATTGTATACTCTTTGATCTTCTACCGTTGTCTGACTGTCTTAAAGGAATGTGGTGATTTTATTGATCTGCTTGAAGGAATAATTGGCCCCGATTTATGTGACGTTGATGCAACTTTGCCAGGCCTCTGTAGCAAGCTGCTCGGATTTTTTCAAAACAAATAAGGAAAGTGCGCATGGACACGTATTGCATAACAAAGCAGTTTTAGATTTTCCTGAGAAATGCTGCACTAGTCTGAGTCAAAGTCCCAAGCTGGCTGCAAAGAACTGCATGCTGCCTTATCAAACGCTTTGCATTGCCTAATGACTGGTGGTGAAATCCGAGCGATGCGCAGTGACTGTGCGCAGTGACTGTGCGCTGATGTTTCAGAAAAGCAAAAAGCAACCTAGCTCCACTTTCACCCCATTTTGAGTCTTTATTCATTCATTCAGTGTAATACGGAAAATCATTTGAAAATACCAGCAAACTGTGGAAAATCCACGGGACGGGGGGTGTGATAACTAAAAGCTCCGTTAAAGTTCGTATTGAATTATAACTGAAAGTGTAGGTTGAGCTAAACATTACGGCCGTTATTGCACCAATCTTAAAATGAATTGTGATTAAAGCAGTAAAAGCGACAGTCTGCCCCGTCACTCAGTGACCACACTGAGGATATGCCCCGCGTGAAAACACGTTGTGTTCTGTTTGCAAAAGTTCCAAAGCACAGGGACCAGTGGGCCAATGGCCACGACTTTCACCAGAGAAGTACTGCAGTGCATCAGGATGGGGTTTCCACTGTCATCTGTGGGCAGTGAGGGCTGTTTGTTTCTGCTTTGAGTTTGTTTGTTTTTTACTGCTTCTATGAACCTGACATGCCTGAGGAATAATTCAGCAGTGCACAATCCTCCCTCAGGCTGACTCCTCTTTGTTCGCAGGAGACGGCAGAGTTTCATCCAGGATGAAGAAGGAGTTCATTTTAGATGGACTTTTAAAAGCACATAATTCAAGTAAGAAAAGCAAAATTATGGTTGTTTATTATTATGTTTATGTTTGTTCTGACAGCAAAGGCCCGGATGCTGCTGTTCAACGCTAACACTGTAGCATATGTGGGCTTTAATTTGCTGAAACTTTACTCATGACGTCATTTATTTCAGTTCATACTGAACATGGCTTCACTCTGTTCTGAGATCTGCTTGTTGTCATAGAGATACAACAGCCCCACCCACCCGCTGTCTTCTGTGAGGGGGAGCGAATCAGAAAAAAAAAAAATAACATTGATGAGCTGAAACATAACAAACAAAGGTGGGGAGCAGGTAAAAAAAATAATAATAATAATAAATAAATAAATGGAAAAAATTGATGTAACACCGTCTGGTGTGGTGAAGAGAGAGCAGAGTGTGAACCCACGACTCAGTGTGATGATTTGTGGATCTACTGGCTGATCTTTGCTCTCACCCTGTGGCCATAGAAGGAGGTGGGGGGGGGGGGGGGTTCTAAAAAAAAAAAAAAAGGGAAACCCAA
>VUQR01036887.1:19914-31771 GCA_015108515.1 Hemichromis elongatus
CAAGAGGGGGGGGGGGGGGGGGGGGGGTTACTAAAAGAAGGAAAGTGCAGATACCAGCTGTGGAAATGAGCTCTGTCCACAGGCCGTGTAGGGAATGAGGAGGGTGTCGTTCCACTGGATGTGCTGGAGAGATTCTCAGTGTCCCGTGTGGAGTGGAAGAGGTGGCCTGGGGCATGGGGGGGTCTGGATCTCTCTGCTTAGATCACTGCCATGACAAACCTGATCTGGATAAGCAGCAGAAATTTGATGGGTGAAAGCATGGATTCACTTTGAACCGTGAATCATGCAGATCTACTCTGGCAGAGATCAAGAGGAAAAAAATATGGTTGTAAATTAGCAGAACGTGTCCTCTAATATTCCCGCCTGCTACAACACAACAGCACACCAGCCACATGGCCATTCTGCCCCGTAAGCCCCCGCCTCGGATAGCAACCAGAAACCTGTGGATTTGTTCGTGAGACACCCCAGACGTGACACAGATGCCCCTCAGAGACCTTCATTAAGGCTCTGTACTCTGGAATAGAGTAGAAATTAGGGCATTTCATAAGTTTCCTGTACTTTAGACACATATGCTTAAATTTCAGTCGAGAGGTCAGAGGTCATGTGTTGCAGGTCGGCCTTTATTGACTTGTTCAATGACATTAAACTGTTTT
This sequence comes from Hemichromis elongatus, assembly GCA_015108515.1. NCBI lineage: Eukaryota > Metazoa > Chordata > Actinopteri > Cichliformes > Cichlidae > Hemichromis > Hemichromis elongatus. Next base: position 20,568 of record VUQR01036887.1, read on the forward strand.
TTTTAAGTGACACGTCTGTTGTATTTCAATGTACGCAAATCTTCTTAAGTAATAACCCAATCATCAAATAAAGGATTAATGGCCGACACATAAACACATGTGTGACAGAGCGTGTGCAGCACGGGGATGTCAGGTCCCACGAAGGGAGAGAAAAGCTCAGCCTCGTCTTTCTGACTGAAAGCTCAAAGACACCTGAAACCTGCAGTGTACCGAGCGCAGTGAAAGCAGCATGTGAACGTCTCACATTTCTCGCTGTGCAAACAGACACAACACTATGAAGAGAACGCTACTATTCAAAGCTATGTGGTCTCTGCACTCTCTCTGATGGCGCCCTTTGTACGGCGGGTGTGAGAAGATGTTTGTCTGCTCTGTAGGGTTGGATGAAAGTCACAGCTTAGTCGTGTTTAACAGCACATGCAGGCTTTTAGAAGCCTCTGTTCTCACTGACAGTCTGCACTCTGCTGGGAATACTATGTTGTGGGGGGTGCTGGGGGAAGGGCGCTCTCTGGGCTTTGAAATCGATCTGTACATCCATCACCTCAGGGGGAAACACCCTCGTCTTACAAAGACCACACACAGGCATAAACAGTCACATATGCATGGGCACGCATTCATACGGAGGAGCAGCCCGCGGCTGCGTGCAGGAAGCACACACACAGATTTTCAGGGACAAGAACAGAAAAGCCAAAACATTTGAAAGCGTTTTAAGAAGCGGGGCCTCATTCGTGGTTGTTCCTGAGCATCTGGAAGCTTTGATGCAAATACAAAGATTACACGCTCCCGACCGGTGTCTCACCTCAGGCTGGCTGATCCTACGAGGTGGTCGGACCAAAGCTTGGACAAACCACACCAGCAAAACCAGTGAGAGATGTGGAGGCGCATAGGGCTAAAAACACCCAGACTGTGTACATGTCAGGCTTTTTATGATTATTTCATTCTTCAGGGTCACCGGGGGCCTAGAGCTTACCCCAGCTGCCATAGGGTGAGGACGGCTGGTGGGGGTTTTTAATGACCTTGTTTAGCTTCAGTATTTGAACGCACGATGAAAACATATCAAAAGACTGTGCAGACGTGCAAAGATTAACAAATGCTGGAAGTATAACTTTGCAGGGCTGTTTTTGGATTTCAACACTCTTCAAATCTAGATAACGGTTTGTAACCACATCTTTGTCTTCATCAGCCTGAACTGAACACTGACTCATGGACGTTGTGGACAGAAGTGCTGACTTTACTTCATCTGAACTTCCTTTTCTGGAGGCCGTTGTCAGCTCAGCCAAACCGGAGAAGCAGGAAGCAGTGTGACAACCAGAAAGACAGATGCTTCCTAAACAGTGCTTACACATGCACAGTCCGCACTGAGCCAGCAACTTACTCATTAGGTGACAGTTATGTGATTGCATCAAAGTGCCAATCACAGCACTTAACTTAACGTTTGCGTTTGTGTTATTATCGGTTCCAGGTCAGACAAGAAGTAAAGGAAGTCAGTAACATGGAGTGTTTCTTCTTTTTGTGATCATCTCTGTTTTTAAAACTGGAAATACATTTCTGACAGATTTGATGTTAAACTTCAGCTTTGTTGCGTCGATCACTTTTATGCCATGTTTGGGGCATGTTTTCCTGCTTCATTCTAAAAGCGGAAACACTTACTGTCCGGGGCCTGGCTCTGGGGACCCACGGTTCATGTGTTTGTGGACTATTTCTTGGGCTGGCAGTCCTCACTGGTCGCCCTGCCCATGTGTGCTGCCGCTGTTGTTGTTCATGTCCTGATTTCACTGGGACACCAGCCTGGAGAGCGTTTCCCGCCTCCACACCCGAGGAGGGATGATTGCACCTATCGCTGATCAGCGTCGTGCGGAGGACTGCGTACAGAGTAGCTGAGCACAATGCCGGCTTGTTGTGAGAAACCCCGTCGGTTCCCTGCTAGTTTGTGACAGTGTCTGGGTTTTCAGGTCTTTGCACGTCCTAACAGCAGCCTGCTGTTGTTCCCAGAGGGTTGCAGAGACGAGGAGTGGAGCGCTGTTGCACATCGGGAGAAGCCAGAGCACGGGAGCGGGGAGCAAGAATGGGAAGAAAGCACATGGAGAGGATTATTTGCACCTTTGTCATTTGATTCCCTGTAAATAAACACACTGAACTCCACACAGGAAGTCCTGCGTTTCTCCATCTGTGACACCTACTCTGGCTTTCTTTGTCTGTGCTTCTTTCCCACCTTGTGTGATTATTGGAGGAAATCTTTTGTTTCGCTTGTGTTCAGTTGTGGGTCAGTGTATCTGTCAGGGGGTATTTCTTGAGTTACTCGCTCCTTGTGAGTAGTTGGATTTTATTTGCTTTCTGCGGTTTGTTTGTGTTCTTAAAACGCCGGCTTTTGGGTTTCCTTTCCCAGATTTTACTGGCTTATACTAACCAAATTTTATAATTCATGTATCCAGCACTCATGTCTGGTGTTTAACACATGGGAAAAAAATGAATACATTTTTTTAAGTCTCTAGAAAACATTTGCATTAGGAGGAGTCCTGGTGAACCGACGGGCCAGATACCCCAAAGTTTCACAATAAAAGTGCATTTATTTTTTTAAGTCTCTCTGGGAAAGCCTTAAAGTTGGCCCGACACTCCCATACTTTAATTCTTCGATTAACGCAGGTTTGCATTATTCACAGTTCAAAATGATCCTTTTTGTCTCTGCTAGGCCTTCGTCCCATCCCTCAGTTCATCCATTTAACGTTTTGGCCTTAAATACCACCGTCCCTTTAAACCATATTATTTCTAATCGGCTTGGAAAGCTGGCTGCTGGATTCTGTGCTCCTTGTCAGAGCTCTATGCCGGGTGTGAATGTATAAGAGGGAACCACACCAAGTCATATTATACAGATTGAAGTTTGAAGTTTGAAGTTTGAAGCTGTTTGAATCATCAGTCTGAAGACTGGACCTTTGGCTCTGCACTGATCTCATTCTTTGACATATTGCCTATTGCAATCGTACATATGAAAGAAAAATAAAGAGGAGCATAATACTCCCTTTAAACTAATTACACTTAATTATACAGTTAACAGATTAACGCGTGGTCGCAGGTCCCACCATTGAACAGTTTCCATATGTCTGAAGCAAACGTGGAAACGTTATCATGAGACATTTAAATGTGTGTTTAGAGACACATGTGCTCCTGTACGCAGTTTGAAGTTCAGATAGCATCGCACTGAAATACATGAACTCTTTGCTCATCGTAATAGTGGAACCGTTATGTACTTTGGACAGGTTAATATTTGCCTCACTACGCTCAAACACACACCCACACAAACAGCCTGCTCCCGTGTTCACGTGGAACACGAGATATTTTATACATAAACTGCTTTTTGTGTCACTCGATTTCATTTTATTTCTACTGTCCCAAATCAGTCAGTCCAAAGTCATTTATAGTGTAAAGAGCACAGGCCAACAGCGTCATTAGAAAGATGAAGGGGGAGTCAAAAATAGATCTCAGAAGATTTCAACAGAAAAAACAACAAAACTATCAACCAAGTCAAGTGAACCAGGTGAGAGGAACACGAGGAAGACCTAATGATCATCGTAGGCAACAACAATAATAGACCAGCTAGAAGTTGCAGCACTAGACAGTCTTTAAATGCCACAGGGCTTCATTACTTGGATTAGCAACAACTTGGGCACAGGGACAAAAGAAATACTCCACCCACCTGAGGGAACAGGGTTGCATGGGGGGAAAGCCTCCATGCCAGCAGGGACCATAACAAAGAAAGAAACTGGTTAAGGTGAAGGCATCATGACCAGCTCCACCCTGAGTTTTTCTGCAGGCTTTGGCGAGAAGGCGTAACGTGTTTCCAATCAGCAATCATGACAACACCAGTGTGCCCGTGCTCCACATGAACACACACCTTCATTGCTGCGTGAGGGGTCTTCTTTGGGTTTTGTTTGTAGCACCATTACTGATTAAATGTTCTAAATGCTACCAAGACAAAAATTAATTAGACTGAAGTCACAGCAAATGCAATCACTTCATTCTATATTTGAATATGTTCAATTATCCATCATTTAGAATACTTGACAATCTCATTCTTACAAAGCAACACTGTCATCACAGCGGATTTTAATAAAGCAGCACAACATTTATTGTTTAACTGTTAACAGTTAGGGAGAAAATTTAGCGGCGACGGCGTGAGTGAAGCTTTTGTCCAGCAGAGGGCAGCAGTGCTTCTTTTACAAAGCAGGGGAGGAGAAAACGAGCAGGTCTGGAAATGAAACAGATATTAAAGTTCACTCGTAATCTTATAAAGATGAGCAAAAATACCAATGCCAAAACATTTTTAGCTCGCTATAAATCGAAGTGTGATCTTTACAGCCGCAAAGCTGCAGCTTTATATTTGTATGCGCACGCAGAACTGTGAGGATGATGTTTCCAAGAGTCAGACTTCACTGCTCTAAAAGTGCCGTATATTCAAATAAAGACAGTGGATCAATAGTAAAACACGTTAACAGTTGTGTAAAACATTATGCGTATTGACTCTGGTGCTGTGTGTCCTGGAGTCTGGGAGCTCATTGATCCATGAAATCAATGAGACACGCCAGCGTTGGATCACCGCTGCCGAGGACAATGTTCCATTATTAGCGAGGAAGCGCGCAGCCAGTGGAGTTACATCCATGAAGCTTCTGCTTCCAGCAGTTATTTAAACGACCTCAAAACACGTACAAACCTCTTCGTAAGCCAGGCGCTCACAAACGGAGGCCTCACATGCTTTGCTCAAGGGCACATCTACCAAATATGCAGTGAGAGAAGTGATTAGTCTTTTTATATTCTTCTTTTTAACCTTCATGTTTTCCCTCACTGGGAATTTAATTACTTTGTGATTAAAGAAGTAAAAACGGCCACAATAATAAGCCCACCGTAACAAAGAACCTCATTACTGGGTCTTATTTTGCGCCTTCTCGTGTCATGAGTGCCTTTAATGTAACCGCTGTCTCGGGTGATTGATTTTAAATGAAGCCCAATTGTGAAATAAGCTTTTTAAATTTAGGACAAACATTTCCCATACGAAGGTCATTAATGAGCTGCTAATTTCTACATGAAAGGAAATTATATTATGAGTGTGATGGCAAGCCACACATGGTAAGCTCCACACCTCACCACCAGTTGCTTCGCTTTAGTTTACTTTGCAGTCACCAAAGAAATCAAGGAGCTTCACTGGGACTACACACACACACACACACACACACACACACACACAGTTTTCCAAATGGAATGAAAAACCATAAATGCTGCATGTTTGTTTCAAGCACCGTTGCCAGCCTTCAAATGTCACCGAGGAGGAAAATGTTGACCTTCAGACTGATGCAGGTACTGAAGGGTAACAGGCTCAAAACTTTAGCACTTCTCAACACTTTAATAATAACTCCCAGCTGTTACCAAGCTGCAGCAGAGATCCAGGCTTTAATCCAGGGGTCCCCAATCCCAGTCCTCGAGGACCGGTGTCCCTGCAGGTTTTAGATGTGTCCTGATCCAACACAGCTGATTTAAATGGCTAAATTATCTCCTCAACATGTCTTGTAGTTCTCCAGAGGCCTGGTAATGAACTATCACGTGATTCAGGTGTGTTGACCCATGGGTGAGATCTAAAACCTGCAGGACTGGGATTGGGGACCCCTGCTTTAATCCAAGGATATCACCTTTGATCTGATGGTGATGAACGTCCGACCCTGTTAGTCCTGTGGCAGGTTGCCATCCTGCCCAGGGAGGACCCTGCTGAAGACTCCAGCGCCCGTCCCAGCCATGAACCGAAATAGAAGGAAATGAATGAATGGAATTACTAACACAGTCTGCTCACTGTTACTGCTGGATAGATTTGGAAATGACTGGAAAAGTCATCATAGAAGACAGTGTGAGTCACAGAGGTGTCCAGTGAAAATGCCCAACGTGGAAATTGACCATAAAAGTCCTTTATGGATGAGCTGTCACGGAGCTCACGCCCACAGACGCCCTGAACTGCTTTAAAGTCGTATACTTTACAACCACAGATCCTTGCTTAATTTTAATGTTTCCAGGTAAATAAAAGCAACATACGAGACGTGTTTTGTTAGAGGAGCTCATGAGCTGTGGGTCACTGTGTCAAAGGTTAAGAGCTCGTTTTGTTTCGCAGGGCTGAACTCCTTCAGCTGATGGCAGGAAAATGCCACCTCATCGTCTGTTCCCAGTGTCACAGCTGCTCTAAACAGCAACAGCTTTGTAATAAAATTTAAAAAAACTGTTGCTAAGGAAATGAACTCCAAGATCTTCCAGAAGTTATAATAATTAAATTGACCTTTGCAGGTGAAACAAATATTAAATCCTTCATCAAAAAGTAGAAGAAGGAAGTCACATAAGTCACATAAAAACTTGACACTGAACATTTGTGTGATGCTCTCCAGCAGACATCGATGGTGCAAAAAAATACAACGGAGGGCGTTTTTGTTTTTTTAGAAAACCACGTAATTCTAATAAAAAAAAAAACCCCACGTATTTCTTATATTGTATGTATATCTCTGTCTCTCTTGCTGCACTGAGCATGTGTATGACAAAATAATTTCCCTCGGGATAAATAAAGTTTATCTTATCTTAATATATTAATGCACAGCATCAGTGCAGGATGTCTCAATTTAATCTGACACGGAGGCTATGAGACCAAAGTGCTGTGGAGATTAAATCCATGTGAATAAAATGAAATATTTGACAGGAGAAGTAAATAAATTAACCTCCTAGGACCTGTGCACATCACATTTTGGGTTCTCTAGACCAGCGGTCCCCAACCTTTTTTGTGCCATTGACCGGTTTATGTCTGACAATATTTTTACGGACGGGCCAGTGTTACGGATAAATACAACAAAATAAAACCAGTACTGGTACCAAAAAAAAAGAAAAGAAAAGAAAATGTATTCATAACACACGGGAAACGATTAAAAATAACGATAAAAACCCTGAAAACCATTAATTTCACACTGGAGCCTCAACTCTCGCGGCCCGGTACCAAACGACTCACGGACCGGTACTGATCCATGGCCTAGGGGTTTGGGAATGCTCTACAAGGGCCTGACATCCACTAACGAGGAGATTATATAGCCACTGTTCTATCGAAATTTTTCACGAATATCCTCCTATGTGAATCTCATTTTTCTTAGAAACAAAAATCAGGTTATAAAAAATCTGGTGAGTCTGTGTTTTTGCATTCATCAGGTCCCAATCAGCTCAAATATCAAAGAGAAATTAAAAATGCATGCCATGGAAGAGTTCGGGTCTTAGGAGGTTAAAAGTACAAAATAAACGATCTTCTTTTGATCCCGATAGCAGAGTCCTCTCCACCTGAGAACGACTAAATCTGACCTCCCAGGTGACCCGACGCAGAGACTTTGTAGTCTTTTTATTTATTGTTTTTTTTTTTTTAATAAATGCAGTTAAATGCAAATGTTGCTCCTGGACTCTGATGCATTTAAAAGAGCTTTACTTCTTTATCGGGTACTTAATGATTTGTCATTTATTCATTAGTTTTGGACATTTTGTTGCTCCAGAAACAAACGTGGGCTCTCTTGGTATAAATGAATCTGCACACATGTCTTCATGGTTTGTTCGTTTACACTGTCACCTTCGTATCGCTCCAGGATTAAATCACTTTTATTATAACTGGTGCTATTGGTAAAAAGATGTAGTTTAGACCAAGATAACCACAATGTTACTGGTGAGAAACTGGATATTACATGAATCTACTGATCTGTTTTTAAGGCCACAGCTGTCCGTGTATCTTTGTAGTTTTATCTTCAGTTTAAAGAGCTCTGTTTGCTGTTCGCCTCATGATCAACTCACTGATGAGTAATCTAAAACCTTTACCTCCGGACATTAGAAAGGAATGTGGACGTATCTGTGGAATGTGGATTTATCTCCCACACGCTGTCGCTGTTGTTGTATAACAATGATTGCCACCACGTGTCTCCTCCTCCCGTGTGACTCAGTTGACAACCGAGTGACAACCTCGGCGGCTGAAACACAAGCGCCAAGTGCTGCAGTTCCTCTAATGGCCACTGGAAGCTGTAGCCAATACGTTTCTGTAGAGCTTCAGGTTAAAATCAAAGGACGTCCTCTGGAGCTGGAAAAGGAAGCCAACGTGGAAGTGGCAAATTCCTCCAGAGTCCTTTTAGGGGTGTCGTTGGGTGCAACTGCAATGCTAACGTGGAAGCTTCAAACTGCAGCGTCCAAACCAGAGTTCTCAGTGGTTAACTTTTCTGGGCCTTCCCCTTCCTATGAGCATTTATTGATTTGTCCCTTAGTTTTACTTGAACTTTGCGTTTCATTTTTCATTTTTATGCCGTGAACATGTGTGTTACCTATCAAGGTGTAACAAGGAAGTCAAGATCCTTTAACATGAGCATCAGAGAAAATACTTCATTGGTCCTGCACACGGCACATGTTTCAGGGCTTGAATAATGAGGACAAAAACTCAGTGGTCACTGCTCTGTGCTGACTGATGGAAATCTCCACCGCTCGATCCATCAGAGCAGAAATGATCGTTGTGTTTTGCCTTCCTCTCTACCTGCAGCTGCTCCTCCAGTCTGCATGGCAACCAGGCCGAAGCTCAGTCACATCTACAACAAGAACCTTCCTAAGTCCTTCACGTGTCCACTCGCTTCCCTATAATGTTGCCAAGAGCCGCCAAATGTTTGAGTGTTTTTTCTTCTAAAATTACAAAATGCAACACTGTTACTGCATAAATCCACCTGCGTTATCACACAGAAGCTTCCAATGGTACAAAAACCAGAAACCGACAGATCATTGATCATCAGGAACAGCGAGTTCTGTTTGATGGCAACACAAAGCCTGATATCTTGCTCTGGTGTGTTCCTGCACACGCTTTTGTTCTCTGCAGTCCAAACAAAACGCATGCTACCAATGTCTGCCAGCGGGTAAACATGCAGAGTGTGCATGATGGCACTGTGTCTACACACAGAAGTTTAACAGTACTAAACATCCAGCACCACACTGCAGATTCAGCTTCATGCAACAGTCTGTTTCTAGAGATCAGTGCTTGCAATACTCATGAGATCCCCTCTTGCTCTGGAGTATAGAAGAGCTCCCACGGACTACCTTCGCATTAAACCCGTTTTTTGTGGCATTAATTGTGTAACCATTAATAAGAAATAAAAATGTACTGTGACATTTCTACATGTTGGAGTATCAGTGTTATTTCTCATTTTTTACATTTTACTACATGTGGCCTCTTGTCTCCTGCTGACGGCTGGTTTGTTTGTTCGAGGGTTTAATATTTAACTCGGTCACGCACGTCTATTTCTAACCAGCTGACTACCCTCCCTTTCAGATCACAGGTCCAATAACTGAGTCCTAAACTGAGAAAACAGATAGGTGTCGTCAAACCTGTGCAGACTGTCGCTTGACAACACTCAGAGACTGATGGTCTATCCGTCTGTCTGTGCGCGCCTTTGAAGGTTGTCGTCTTCCAGATTCGTCTTCTGCATTTTGCTTTCGTTGGACTTGAGCAGAGATGGGACCTCGTACAGGAGGTAAGAACATCCCAGTTTACTTTCCAAACTCTGGACATGTGAGAAACGGCACAGGAGCCACGACTCTCAAACAAACAAAATACAAGAAATAAGAAAAGTTGTAAGAAAGACAAAGATCAGAGTTTTTTATTTATTTATTTTTAGCCTCAGCTGTTCGTATTAAGTCAATAACAGCATCTTCTTAGTTCATCCCACAAGAGTTGGTTTTTCATTAGTGGCTGGCAGATGGTTCTCCTGCATGTGTCACTGGTGCAGCATAATTAGAGTTAATCGAGAGCAGCTTGTGTGGTTACTTCGTATTTCAACCCTTAAAAATAATGTTTCTTTTACATTTTTGTTACATGAAACAAAATAATTGCCTCTGCCTGTTTTGATGCTCGCGTGGATGCTGACGAGGAAGACAGTGAATTATCATCCTGCAGAGGAAGTGCTGTCATTTCCTTCATGAAGCACATAAACACACTTTAACCGTTTTACTGTCATTTTATTATCTGGGCGCGTCACTGAATCAGACCTTCACAATAAAACGACCTAAACGTGGATCTCTCTGTGATCGTGTGGAGACTCCACGTACTCTGAGCGCTATGGCATCATATATGGAAATAAATAAACAGAGATGACCAGATTTAAACAGTGACCCAGAGAATCGGTTTGATCACAAATGATTATATTTCACCGCATTTGCTTCAGCACATTAACAGCGTTTTACCCTTCGAGTCACATCAGATTTCTGTTAGTTTGATCTTTGAAGCATCTGCAGCACTTGCAGCGTTGCTGTAGGCGTGGTTTGGTCTCATCCCTCGTCATCGCTTTCATGTTCGTAAATTTACAGACACTTTTGACTGTTTTGAAACAGCGTTTCAGTGACTGTCAGGCTTTGGGAGCAGAGCGTCCTACACTTTCTCACGCTCAGCTAATCGTGTAATGATTACGACCCCGGGCGTCACATGGTTTAATGCTTTAACTCATAGCATCCTCAAGACACTGCGTTTCTTCTATAAAGTTTTTTTTAATGTTACTGTCAATTCACTGGAAAAAAAAATTCAAATTTTAGTTTTTACTTTTAGTTTTCACTCCTCATTTCATCTTTTTTATTTAATACATTTACAACGTTCGGTTTAGGAGATGATCTTTTAACCATTTTGGGTAAAGACTTTAACAACTCCTTCAATCTATAACTGCTTCTCTGTTTTCACGACAACTGCACCAGAGCAAACATGTCATGTGTCACATGTAGACGTAGACCTATGTGCTACAAAAAAGGAGAAAATGAATGAATCGCCGAATCAAACTGAGACGAGTTTGATGTCTTGGTCTGGGGTGAACGTCACATCACTCGGCCTCGTCTCACAGGGAACAGGGCCACCATGAACTCTGTCAGCACTGCTTATCTCTGCTATTTAAAGAAGCATCGCTTCTTATCAAAGCATGTTTGAACTGAATTGTTGGAAGTTAAATTAAGGAAGTCAAACACAGAACTGGGTCAGTTTCAATCGTTATTATTGAAAACGTGGAAGTCTCCATTTCATCACTTCATCTCTTACCTTCTGTCCTGGGCCAGGTTTCCTTCTTTGTTTTCTCCGAGGGTGGGGTCGGGAGGGGGGGGGGGGGGGGGACCGGTTGGGGGGGGGGGGGGGGGGGGGGGGGGGGGTATCAATG
>VUQR01036887.1:33748-57183 GCA_015108515.1 Hemichromis elongatus
CCCCGGAACACCCCCCCCCCCCCCCCCACACACACACACACACACACACAGAAAAAGCACTCCTGGTGGAAACACGCACTCTTCCTGCTCTTTACGCCTTCGATGTGTTTACCTTTCCATCTGCTCGTGTCCGATTCCCAGAAAAGCAGTGACGAGCAGAAAGAAGACGTGTGAAGTAGATCAACTTGAACTTACTGACGCAGCGGGCTGTAACTGCACTGCTTATAGTTTTGAAGCCTCCCTAAAGTGTCTCTTATTCTTTTATCTTTTTATACCTGCTTTTATAACGTGCCTGTGAGTGTGTGAGAGAGAGTTTGTGGGATATTTCTCCATTAACATGTAAAGTCTCTCGGCGGGGGGATTGTGGAGACTCGGGGAGGCTTTTGGCTCCTCTTGCATCGTTAACGCTGCCGTTTGAAGGATCATTGTTTTAAAAAAAACAGCTGCAGGAGATTTTATTGAAAAACTGAATTTTAAAGATGTGTTTCACTTTGTCATTTTCCAACAGCAGTAATAATCAATATTTAATGCGTTACTGTAAATATTACCTCTTTGCTTAATTATTTGTAATTTGCTTCAAACTACTGTCTCGTCTCTTTTATTTGTGCGGGTTCAATTGCTTGTGTTTCAGTTTCGTTGTGACTGTAAATAAGCTTTGATTCTTTATTATCAGAGTATCCGTTAAAAGGTTTTAAAACTGTGTTTTTGTGCCACAGATAAACTAAAAATATAATACAAATTGTATCAATCAAGATACAAAGTAAAATAAATCACAATATATTGATCAATTTATGCCTAACTATTTGTTTCCACTAACTTTCAATCTAAATAAAGTCACTAGACGTAATCTCATCCTCCCACTGATTGATGGGCGGAGGCCTGTTAGCTCTGGTCTCTCTCACTCATTAGTCAGCATTAGTTGTCTGGTGACAGCCAGACAACTAATGCTGACTAATAATTAACAGTTCATCTCAAGAGTTTCTTGGTTTAATGAAAGTTAGAAAAAGCAGCCAGTTCATAAAAACAGGGCTTTAATGATCTCAAAGTTTAGGAATGTGCACTGCCGTTCCAAGAAGAAGTGACCTTACAGTCGACCCCGAGGAGCAAAGTTCACGTTTAATCCTTTACCCCTGCAGCTGCTGGCCGTCAACCCGCTCATCACTACCGCAGCTTTTACGCCTCACTGATGGCAGATCTTTCTCTTATTGTCATCGTCAGGTTCTTGCCCTTGTCTCAAGAATGGCATTCCTAAAAAGCTCCAGGGAGTTTCAGAAATCTCAGAGTGGTTTTCACTCTAAGCTTGTACACATTCAACACAAACACACAAGGCTGCCAACATGATGCTGCACAGATACTGCACAGCTCTGGCTGTGAGCACTTTAAAACCTTTTGTTTGTGAGGGCATCATCATCCAGAAGAACATAGTTGTTCATAGAAGTAGACACAGTGGCTTATTTAGTCAGAAGAATGGAAAATAAACCTCAGTAAACAACGAAGCAGCTGAACTTGTTCTAAACCATCAGAGGTCTCACCAAAGGCTCAGAAGCTCCTTGAGTCGTTATATTTAGAAACCAGCATCTTCAAAAACTACTACCCACCGTTACAGCAGCCTGTGATCACAGATAATATTTTGAATCTCATGAAAGAATCTGGTCAAGATCCTGGACGAGGTTTGACATAATAGTGATTGTTGTTTAAAAAAGTTCACTGTCATTATGAAGATGTCAGGAACCAAGCAGTAAGGCAGGGGAGGCCATCCCCAGGCCTCGAGGGCCGGTGTCCTGCAGGTTTTAGATGTGTCCTTGATCCATCACAGCTGATTCAAATGGCTAAATGACTTCCTCGACATTTCTTGAAATTCTCAAGAGTCTAATGAATTAACTAATCATTTGATTAGTAGTGAAACTAAACTGAACTAAACTAAAACTGAGTTTAGCAGTGATGACAAGACACTAATGTGAATGAACTACAGCTTCAGAGAGAAAGAAAATGATGCACCTGACAAAACTGTCTCCGTTTTAACAAGTAGATAAAGGAGCAATGTGCAACACGAGCACTTAACTTATCGAGATAGAAGATTGTTTCTACACTTGGCTCTTTCAGAATCAGCTCTCAGGACTGCTGTAGCCCATCCTGGAGCCTGGTCCCGGTTTACTTCACATTATAGGTTTGTAGGCTTACCATTCATATATCACATGCACTCCTCCTCCTCCTCCTCCTCCGTGTTTAACGGTAGCCTGCATCCAAAAAAAGTTGCACTACTGCCACCTTCTGGTTCTTATTAGATGTGTCCTTGATCCAGCACAGCTGATTTAAATCGCTGTGTCTTGTAGTTCTCCTGGTAATGAACTAATCGTTAGATTCAGGTGTGCTGACCCAGGGTGAGATCTAAAACCTGCAGGACACGGGTCCTCGAGGCCTGGCGTTGGACACCCCTGCAGTAAGGCAGTGGGGTTATTGACCCAAAAGAATGAAAGCTGATTAACAAAGCCCGAAAAACTTCAACAGGCAGAACAATAAAAGAGATCAACTCAATAAACTAAACTCAAGCTAACGACTAACCAACCTTCTGAAATGACACAGAGGGAAATTAAATGCTGGCTTAGCTAAACCAAAATGACACACACAGGGAAACATATAACCAACTAACACAATACAGTTAAACAAACATCCCTCAGGCCATGAAGCATGTGGTTTAGTCCAATTAGGCTGTCAGCAGTACTTCAGCTCTCCCAGCACTTTGTCACATCTTTTGCCAACCAGGAAGGAGAAGCCCCCCCTCCCCCCCGGTAGCTCAAACAAACAGAGATGTATTAATAGGCCTGGTAATGCTAGAATAGAGTCCTGTTGGATCCCAGTGAGGAAAGAAACATCAGGATATGATTACAGAATATTTTACTCCTAATCCCTGGATCATGTCAGAGGGGCAGACAGCTAACAGTGGCAGTGATAAAGGGCTGGATAGTATTGCGTTTACAGCTGCACGGCTTTGTTTCAACAATGATTGTGGTTACTGTGATATCTGCGCCAAACAGCAACACGTTGGATAGATGGAATAATAAGAAGCTGCTAACACAGTAAGTGTGTGTGTGCAGTCCAAAAGGTCAGAGAGGAAAACAGGATGTGGAGGAAGAAGAACACACAGAACCAGCAATGTGCTGAGCAGCTTCTGACACAATGGGTTTATCGGCCTGTGTTGGTGTTTTTTCTATAACACAATAAATAATGTTGCCTCAGAATAATTAATACAACACAACAATCACACTATGATGTAAATAGACGGGAGAGATTATTTAGAGGTTAATTACTGTTTGCGGTCTCAGTGTATATGCGGGTGCAGGTTTGTCTGTTGAACCGTGATTAGCCTTTGAAGTAGCTGCAGTATCATAAACAATACTTGCAGTTAAAGTCTTTAAATTTTCGGTGAGTTCACAAACTCTCGATAAGGACTGGCTTCCTGTGGAAAGCCAGAAAAGAAGCCAGGATGTACACGACTCCTTCAGATTGATATTTGACTAGTTACATCTAAAGTTTTAACTCAAATACAGGAAAAGACTGTAAATATGTCAGATTTCATTTAGTTTTCATTTGGTGATTCCATCTTTGAAGCTGTGCTGTCAGTGCTACAAAAACTATGGATCGCCTTTGTTGCACTGCCCCCTACTGGCAGAACCAAGGACCACCTAAAAGCCTCTTTTTTTTTTTTCTTTCCAGCCTACATTTGATCTCAATTTACAACAACCAAAAATTAAATGAATATTTTATGAGGACCTCATGACCTTCATTTTAGCAGCAGAACCAACTTATAAAACGTATTTTAGTTTCGTACTATAATATATCTTGATAGCTAATGGGTTTGTAGAACAGATTATGTACAATAATTTATTAGATAGTGTTGTCCCATTGAGATAGATGATGTCTCCCTGTCATCCTTGTGGAGCTGCGTCAGTGTGCCTCATGTAGCCCTCTGTGTCCTCGGTGGGGGAGCGCATCGCCATTAGTTTCCTTTCAGTCACAATCAAGACGTGTTGCGAGACTCTATCTGTGACTCTGCAGGTGAACGGGGTCATATTTTCAGCTTCAGCATGAGCAGAAATATAATTTGTGTTCATTTGAATCTTGTGGTTCAGTCGGTTCATTTGTGGCTACCCACAGGCTGCCATCAGCTGAGCATAACCCTGTCACATAATGAAGCCTTGGCTGGCTGCTTTATCAGTGCACAAGGAGACACTTTGCTTATATTCCCAACAAAGAGTTTGCTTGCACAACACGACCAGACGGAAAAATGTTGGCATGAGAAATCAGCCCGACTGCAACCAGACAATCAGAGATGAGTCATGACTTTGACAGCAAATATCTGCTTTTTAGATTCCTTTTTGTCACAAAGATGAAAATAAACGGATGTTTATTGCGCCCACCTAATTATGATTATGATTCATTTATATATAAAATGTCATATACCAGCACATCCTGTACTGTATTTGCCTATTCAGATTACAGTAAAGTCTACTGAGCTGTGTCGGTGTGAGTGTAATATCCTCTGAGGTGCGCTGAACTCTATAAGTACAGTTTGGACAGAAACTCCCCTTGAAGAAAACTCAGTCAGACAAACTGTTTATTCGAGCTGCTCTTTGAGAGCCATGAAACTCAACATCTGAAGGGAACAAATTTTTCCTGTTAAATATTTATGATTATGATAATACGAGAGACTCCGGAGACCTCCATTTCTACTGTTAAAAGCAACATGCTCGGCAAACAAACCTGTAATATCTGAGGTACAAAAGAAACTTAACCCTCACCTTCAGCACACAGAAGCCCATTATTGATTCGAGGCTCTGCACTATCTCAGAGATAGGAGCACCTGCTCCTCCCGCGCTCAAACGTCCCCGTTGTTGTTACTATGTTGCCATGAAATCCCAAAGATGACACGATCAGAGTAGAAATAAAGAATTTCTTACGTTTTGGGGGAAAATGTAGCTGTGTTTGCTATATTTGTGTTTGCTGCTTTATTGTTCTAGTTTTTGACGTTTTCATTATGTGTTTGTTGAATTTTCTGAGTTTCTCTTATTTTTGTATTATGTAAGTCTTAAGCCGTAGTTCTTTCCAAGTCTTTGGTTAGTGAGTTACATTTATGGCTTTTGTAATGATGGTTTTCGCTTTTTCTGTTTTCTTTTGGTTTGGTTCTTCCCTTTCATTACTGTTATTAGTGTAAGTAGTAGTTTCCCTAACCTAACCCAGACTTAGGGAGGAGTTATAACCCAGTGTTCTCCTGCTTATCCCAATCGATGAGCTCTGAGCCCATTCTTGTTTGCACTGGTGCTTTACAGATTATATATATAATATGAGGTTTGCAGACAATGTGTGCTGATAGTCAGGAGCAGGTGGAAGAGAACCTGGAGAGGGGAGGAGTGAAAGTCGGTGGTTCAGCCGTGGTTTTCCTCGTGTTCCTGTCCCTCATTGTGTCACTTTTACATGTTTAGATTTTGACTCTTTGTGTTACCTCGTTAAATTTTTCAGTTCGATTCCATTTTATTTATACAGCTCCAAATCACAACAACAGTCGCCTCAAGGTGCTTTATATTGTAAGGTTCACCCTACAATAATACAAACAGAGAAAAACCCAACAATCATATGACCCCTTATGAGCAAGCACTTTGGTGAGAGTGGGAAGGAAAAACTCCCTTTTCACAGGAAATAACCCCCCCCCGACACGACTAGGCTCAGGGAGGGGTGTTCATCTCTGGTTGGGCTGAGAGAAGGAAGACAGGACAAAATACACAATTTTTGTGTTTGTGTGTCAGTTTCTTTTGATTCTATCCAATTTCCCTTTGAAGTTCAGTTTTGTGTCCTGTGTTAGTTCGACTTCCTGTGTGTACTTCCTGGTTGTTTTCACCTTTTCAGCGTATGTTCCTGGTTTTGCCTGCCTGTCTGTTCTTGATTCGTTACTCCTTGTGTTTTTGGATTTTCCACCTTGGATTATAGTTGCGTTTGGACACTGGCATCCGGACATGGTAGGGACTACTTTTTGTCCAGATAGCTAAGTTGTGACTGACAGCGGCAAAAACAGATGAGGAAAACGGTTTAACATCTAACCAACAAGTGTGAGTAGTGACGTGACAGGGTATAAAAGCATAACCACAGACAACATAAAGAGGATGAATGTTTCAGCAAAGATGGGGAAGGCTTCCCTGCGATGGCAAATATCTTGGCAGTATATTGATAATGTTTTCCCATTTAGTATGTGTGGTGCACAACATCACTCAGAAAATCTACAGAAATGTTTGTGCACGAGGGAAAGCGGTATTTGAACCTAAAGGCAGCTTCAGTTTATTGCTGCATCCACAAAGTCAGTTCAAATTCTACTATGCAATAAATAAAACCTGACAAATGCTTCTCTGAACTCATTTAGGACAGGCTAAAGAGAGAGAGCCACACTGTCCGGGTTTGATTAATCACGACTGGACATGGCACGAGCAGCTTGCACACCTGTGAAGACCCCGTTAATGGTAGACGGTATTTAGGGCATCTGGGCTTTTGAGCAGATGACGAATGTCACGTTGTTACGGCCCTAGCAGGGCCTCTTCGTGAAAGTGCCTGTGTGGGCGTGGCCTACCTTCCCTCCTGCCTCAGGTGCCGCCTTTCTTTTGTGGCACAGCTGACCCACATCAGCAATTAAAGCCATTTAAAGGCAGAGAAAGGTGAGCTCTGGTGCCAGGTGCCATGTGAGTGGATTGCAGCTAGTGAGCTGTGTGTTCGGTCACCCATCCTCTTTGGCTTACTTTTCGGTTCACGACCAACATTTGAGTTTTGTTTCTTTAAATGGTGATAACGGTTTGCCCGTCTCTTTTAGTTGAGTTATCAATCAAAGCTTTCATAAACCCTTTTAATTTGACCATTTTGCCTCTGTCTCCTCTTTTCAACCCGGACATTTGTTGTTACTTCCCTCATATCGCCTAGACCCCTTTTGGGGGAACGTAACACACGTTTTGCATGACTGTGCAGTAAATAAAAAAATCCTATAGGTGGAGAAAATTGTGAAAACTGGGCCTCATCACATCCCATTTAGCTCATCCAGCACCTCTCCTAAGCTTGTTTGTTTGTTTGCTGCAGGCATCGACTTCAAAATGAGAATCTATTTTTCAAAACAGCAATGAAGTTGTCTCACTTTCAACATCTGTTTTTCTATTTGTACTGTATTCAGTTGTACATAAGCTATAAATTCTTGCATTCTGTGTTCCTGTTTCTCAGATGAAGGGGGAACAAATGGAGATGTTTAATATTTAATTTGCTATAGCTACAGCTCATGTGTGTTTCTGCTTCACCGTGCCTTCACCAGCCTCCCATGGATCTTAGTGACAGTTGCTATTCAGCCAATAATGTTTCACAAAGAATGCCCCCATTCATCTTCTTTTGTCGTGAATTTTTAGATTTACAACGAGCCACCTGTCCAAAACTGAAGGAGGCAGATTAACTGGAGCATATTGGGCGTCTTGGAGCGTTTACCCAGGGGTCACAGAAACACACATTTCGCTCCGGTCGGTGCTCAATCTGCCTGCCGCTCAAACGCATTTTTCTGCTGCCTCGTCTCGCTTTAAATGAGGTAAAAGGAATGAATAGCTGCAGGCGTGGATGGTGAATGAAGCGGGAAACACCCATCAATCCACTGCAAGTCTCAACTGAAGGAGACCTACGAGCAGAGTTAACTTGGATACAAAGTACCACAGCGAGACGGGAAGTGGGACACGTTTACCTTCAAATTAAAAGAGAAACTGTAATCGAGGCCTGCTCCAAGTTTATTATAAGCACACACGATTATAGGTGACCTGTAGCCTGACTGTGTAACCCTGAGAAAACCATTGATCATCTACAAAGAAATCAGACTCTATTATAAAATAAATAATAAGTAAGTAGATTTATTTCTACCAGTAATCTCTTTAGATAATGATAGACGTTAAACTCAACTTCCTGTAAAACAGTTAAAAAACCAAACTAAAGAAACAAGAACTTTGAAAGCATGTTCGGATGTTTCTATTGGGACTTTTTTCCGTCATGGTTTCTGGACTGGACGTGGTTATGTCTTTACTAAGGTTTGCATACATTCACTGGCTGAAGCGCTGAGCTGAAACTTGTTCATGTGTTTGCTCAGCAGCAGCTTACTGGGAGGCTGGCAATGGTTTCTGGATCCCTCAGCTTCTGTTTACGTGTGTTTGCTGTTTGTACTATTTTAATATCCAATATTACAGAACTGTTCCAAACAACGCGAGTTCAGACTATAACAGAAAGAGTCACAGCAGTGTCTTCATGTTGTATTGTCCGGATGAGCACTGGCTCTTTCTGAGTAATGCGAAACTGGCCAAGGAAGAGAAAACACGTTGCAGCAAGTTTGTAACTTTATTTTGAAATTTTGAATCGGCAGTCCCGCGCAGCACTCCGCGTAACTTGGCGCAGGGTCGAGAGCGGAGAGTTGGGTGAACAGTGTGAATCCGAGTCGCTGTGGGGACTGGTGAGCTCGCCACACAGCTGTCAGGAGGAGAGCCGCGGATCCTGCAAACTTATGAACTGAGAAGGTAAAGCTGCTCTTTATTCACACACCTCACAGTTCTTCCGAAATCAGCTTTGAAAATCTGCGATCCTTTTCTCTCCACTTCAGCGCTCCACGCGTTGTGGTGCTGCGGGTGGCGCACCTCACCTGTGCTCTTTCCAATTAAGAAAAACTTGCGCTGCTTTTATTTGCTGTAATTAAGAGGCGGGGGGAAGAGATGGTGTTGGATCTCTTATGGTGTGTGTTAGCACCGGGTAGATGGAGTGCGCAAAAGCCGAGCCGCTGAAAGCGCAGAGTCTCAGCTTATCCTCACTGAGGAGCTGCTTTAGCTGTCAGTGTGTTCAAGACCCCAGCACATCTTCAGCGGTGCCTTAACACGTGTTAGAAGCAGATCAGCGCTCACATGGCTCAACTCGTTCCTGCATTATTTATTACATAAACTGGATATTAAATATTTGTCCACCCCCCTAAAAAATAACTAAGCTTCATTTCTTTAGACAGATTAAAGCATCATTGCTCTCAGTAGCTCTACAAATCAGTGTTATGGCAGCAGAAACGGCTGGTCTTAATACTGGGCGATGATATTACCAATTTGTGATTGTCAATAATATCAAAAATACCTGAAAATTGGCTTAAGAACCGAGTATTTGGCTGCAGTAGTGTTAGAAACAGACACAAGCATTTCTGAGGCAAACGTGTAGGTGCTACCACCAACAAGTCACTTCAATGATTTTTTTTTAATTCATTATTTAATAAATATTTCATTTTTTTCTTGAATGTTTCCCTCGGCCGTTTGCAGGAGTAATCATGCTTTACTTTATGTACCTTGAAATTCTTACAGTTTATATTTGTGGTCATTATAAAACTCTGCTTTCTACATGCTTTGAACACAGGACATCATTTCCTTTACTTTGGGAACAATTTGTTTTGGATCAATGTCCTGCTCTGGGATGAAAATTGTGAAAGCAAGCGTAGAAAGACACTTAACGCAGTCATAACCCAAATAAATCTGATGGGAGGGGCTTTGTAGTCCTGAAATGGGCCGGAGATCACATCCTGACATTTCTATTAAAAGCTCAAGGCACATCTCCACCAACACACGCTGCCTAGTAAATCAAGCTGAATGCCTTTATATTTATACATATTCAGAATAGAGAACGATTGTTTTAACTGGATTAATGAATTAACTGATGATAACAGGAAGCCATGTACAGAGTTTTAAGTCTGTTTAAAGCTGTTTTTCTCCATCCCACCATGTCTTCATCTTCTTCATCTTCTTCTGCCATGGCTCCTTTTTCTCCCTCCCCCTTCTTCCCCTCCTCCCTCCTGTTTGCTCCTTTTTCTAATCATTGCACTACTCCATCCTCCCTCACATCCTGCTTTGTCTTCTTCCCCGTTCTTTGCTTTCTCCTCCTCTTTCTTTCACCGCTCTCTACTCCATTCTTTAACCTTCTTTGTCATCCTCTCTGGGTTGTCTCACTCCTGTTCTGGTGCCTCCTAATCTCTTGCCCCTACCTGTCCCTTCCTGCTCTTTCATTTCTTTCCCCCACTCTTTCTTCCGCCCTGTTGTCCTCCTTCTCCTCTTGTACTCCTTTACCAATCAGGTGTATCGTGCCCTTCGGTCTGCTGGTATCAGGATGTGGTTCACAGTCAGACCGAGTCTCTGCCTGCTGGGCTTCTTTCTCATCTCTGTGTTCCCTCACACAGCACAAGGCCAAGGTAAGTATCACTGCTATCCTGCAGTCCACTCAAGAGTCAACAGTCCCAGTAGGGGGTTCACCACACTGAGCCCAAGCTGAGCTTTTTCTACACAGCCCGGCAGGCCTAACCATGCAGTTCCCTAATGATACCCCACAGGGAAAGCCAGAGCTTTTAAACCATGTTCTTAACTGTCAGGATTTGCACATGTATAGATTTTCTTCTGTGTAGAAGAGCGAGGAACTGGGCTACCTGACCATGTCCTTAAGTAAGGGCTAGTCTGGCAAAGCTCCATCCATCCACTGCCTTACCCAGACTGTTTCCTGCCAGGAAGCCAGGATGTAGTGGGTGTTGAATACACGGTCTTCCACTTTCTTTTAAATCTCATCTCATCCACTGAATGGATGTTATCATGTCGCCTGTAGGTGGCCTCCTTAGGCCTCCTAGATATGACGTTACTTGTTCCTTTGACCCCGTTAAATGGCTAATGGTCAAAGAGTTTCCCACTGAAAACTGCAGCCAAACATAACATTTGAATGTTGTAGGGATTTCATTTGTGCAGCATCTTTTACAACAAAGTTAGAAAATGCTTTTAAAGAGAACGCGGAGCCGACGAAGCAAAGAGTAAACCGATGGAAAAAGTGTATAAAACATCGAGAGGGGAAACTAGCTTGCAGTGACCAAAATACACCAATTCAAAATAAATCCATCTATCTCTCTCTATGCTGGATGGATAACTAAATGGTGTAGTATCATGCATTTCTTTGGACTAGTAATCCAGAGACATGCATCACGGGTTCGTTGGTGAGTCTGAATTGGCCATAAAGGACAGTGTGGTAAAGAAAATGCCGAGGTGCTACAGATAATTGCACATCGTTGACATGTATGCACTGATACTGACTGATAACATGTGTTTATTGGGCTGATAACATCAGCAGTGGATGAAATCATTGGCAGAGGCCAAGGCAGGCTTGCTACTGCAAAGGAAACAGGCTTTCATGGGCTTTTCATGATCCAGCAGAATTTTCTTGGGCTCAGCGTTTTGGTGTCGACGAAGCCCGGCGAGGGGTCTCCACATCAGCACCAGGCTGTAATCATAATGGTACCAAATGGCTCGAAAGCTTTCAGAACCTTTTGTGCTTTTAGCGTTTTCCTGAAGTTAATTGCTGGTTGGCTAAACCTCAGTGTGGTCTCGCTCTCTAAATGTGAAGCTATTATACTTTGCAGCCACAGTTTTACTCAGCAGGTCGTATATCTGAATTTCACTGTGACCGTTTCGATGTGCAGCTTTGTTCTGGAAAAAAAAAGGTTGTTTTGATTTCCTTTATCTCTTTGTCTGTATTTCTCTACACGTGCCTGCCAAAGGGAACGGCCTCCACGCCGAAGTCGTCTCTTAGCCCAATCGGTTTGCTGTGGCGAGTTTTGTCAGCTCTGTTAATGAATCCACACATGTGTCCATCTTGTTTATTAGTTGCCGTGTTGACAGATGTCTGCGTGACCCTGGTTAGAAAATGTGATATCTTCATTAGTCTCTAATCTGTATTTGCTTATGACGTTTCTACTTGTTATCAACATGCTTCAGCGTAACTCTGTTTGTTGTTTGCTCTGTTTTTAATCCGATGTCCCTCTACGTGCTGACGTTGTCTGTTACCCCATTTAAGAATGAATATACTACCTTGTTAGTGAGGGATGACTCTGAAGCTTAACACCATTATGGAAAACCTTGAACGCCGTATTTTTCTAGACCTTTTGTCTGTGAATGCAAATGACTGATTGATATTCGTGATGTGTCTTAAACTCGCTGAGCTGAATGAGTTTGACCCGACCACGTGGATCTGAGATGAGGTTTTTGAATCGGCCGCAGCGTTTTAAGCGTCACGTCTGGTGCGAGTGGGGAAAAAACACCCTCTAACATCCGAAAAAAGCGTTTTGCTTTGAACACAGTCGGGTACTTGCGCTCCATCCAAACACCTTCTGCATTGGCTAACGTTCAAAGGTTGTTGGCAACGCTGAACATGAAGTGTTTCTAAACCTGCTCAAAACCAAAGCTGCTGACGCTGTTCCACAGCCACGCACTCAGTGTTTGGACTGATGCTGTGCCACGCCATAATAGCGTGTTGAGAGTGTGAAAGTTCATCCTGTATGAAAATGAGCTCACCAAGAGGACTACCATAGTTTACTTTACCCTGCACTGTAATTCATATGAATCCAACACTAATCTCATTCAGTCATATTCTAAATCAGCTGGACACTTTATTGCCCAGATGACTTGATTAATATATTTAACCATAAAAAAGAAAAAAGTAACACTTTTTATGTTTGTGGTGCAAATCTGATATTGTTAACAGTGACAGAGTCCAGCATTAGAGTGTACAGAGTGTACAGCGGTGGAGTTGCAGGGTTTTGGTTTTCCTTCATATTTACAAAAACACATTTGATCAAGTCTGCGTAACCTCGGTGTATTTGAATGTGACACCAGTGGTTCTCTTATGACCAACAACAGGATTATTTTATTCATTATATGTGTTAACTTCAAAGTAAAACTCTTGATTTGAAACATTTGAGGAAGGGAAAGTTTTGTAGTATTCTGGACCAAAAATAGACGGGATTCACAAAGTATGTGTTTTTTTTCTTTTAAGGAATTAAAATGTTTTTCACTCTAAAATATCAGGATAAAATCCTCATTAAAGGAGCTGATAAGGCGTGAGGGATCAGAGATGGACTGTCAGGAACCATTTCTCGTTCCTGTCCATGTTCACCTGCAGAGAGAATCACTCTAGTAAACAACAGAATAACTCTTTCACAATAAAGACAGTTGCTAGGTTTTGGCTAAAGCGTGAGTAAACTGCAGCATTCCTCAGTGGAGAGGCTATAGAGCTCTAACCTCGGCTACAGCAGTGACCTGGGAAGAGCTAAAGGTTTACGAGCAGCTTGGACAGCTCCTCACGTCTATGGCTCTGGTTTGTGGCAGAGAAGACACATGAGGTGGGAAGAAAGTTTAACATGAGAATCTGAGGAAACGCTATAATACATCATAAACAAATTGGTCATCTGTGTAAATTATCCATAGATATGAAACAAAGGAACCATTCCTTTTTCTTTGTTCTTTTTGTGCCATAAAGTTGAGGCTGTTTTAAGCAGTTACTCTGCGCTATTACCCTCGAGCTCAGCACCTGTCATAAAATTGCTCTAAAAAAGGTAAAAGGTCAAAGAGTGATTTCAAAGGCTCAGTGCCAGCTTTGTAGAAGCGTTTCATTTTTTTGTTGCCTGCAGACATAAAGGAGCAGGTATCTGAACCCGGAGGGCAAACAGGCGTGAGGAATGTGGTCAAATGCCGACGTTATTTAGAAGCAACTGTACGGGTTTAGTTAAGACGACGACTCACATTAAAGGAAACGTGTGGAATGATCCCAGGGCTGCCAAAGTTATCAAAGAAATAACTATAAGAGTATTAATATTATTATTATTCATTAAGATGTTACCTTTAACAATGTGCAAAAGTCTCGAGCCAGCTGTCATTTTTTAAATTTAGACTTTCTTGGAGTTTTTAAAGAGGGTCGTTCAGTCTTTTTGGACATTGGTTGCTTTTTCATTCGTTATCAGACGTGTCCTTGTATCTTTAAGCCACTTAATACTGACCTATGATTTATTCAAGCATATATTCGGGATCTATCCCAAATGAACATCTTAGCAACGAGACAATCTTACGTTGTATTTTTAGCCACTTTGCTACAGCCTGTCACACGCGTTATGATTTGTTCCCATTTCTTTAGTTGAAACTACAAAAAAATGCCAAAGATAACAGTTTGACAGGCATAAAATAGCATTTTTGCACCAACAAGGAGATTCCCAAAATGCTGTTTGCTGAAAACTTGGCATATCTCAGCGGTGCATCCTTAAAAAAACATGAAGGAAATTGAACAAGTGTGGGGGGGCAAAAAAAAAAGACAAAGAAGGCAGGTTCAAAAGGAAACTATTTACAGCAAGTGAAAAGTATCTGAAGGACCTGAGAGATGGGTCTGGCTCTTCACCTGATCCATTCACTGTTCACTGAAGCATCATCAGAAATGGTCTCAGTGGAAGGGTGGCTGTCAGGAAGCGGGACAGGGAGAAAAGGCTGCGGTGTGGCAAATTACACGAGCTGACTTGATGCATTCTGTGAATGGTACTCATGGCCATTGATCAGTGGTCATGAGAATTTGCATAATCATGAAGGAACTGACCTCCCAGACCAATTTTTCTTCAGCGGTGTGGTTTCAGTCATTATGCAAATATACTGTTTACAAGGTTGAGGAAACCTGCAGTCAGCTGAGACCGAAGAAGTCACCTGAGTGACGAAACGTTTCTCCCCCTGAAAACGCCTCGTCCGGATGAACAGAATCAACCTTTGGAGGTACACAAGAGCTGGACTCGGGTCTCATCGAGTGACAAATCACAGTTTAATAGTTTTGGTTTAAATTATCTTCAGTATAAATCAAACAGGTCAGGAAAGTAACTCCGACAGTAACTCTCTAGTGTCTGATTTGCAAAGTCAGTATCACGAAACGCACTGCCAGTAAAGCAGGGGTGTCCAACTCCAGGCACGAGGGCCGCTGTCCTGCAGGCTTTAGATCTCACCCTGGGTCAACACACCTCAGTCAAATGATTATTCATTACAGGGCCTCTGGAGAACTACAAGACATGCTGAGGATCAAGGACGCATCTAAAACCTGCAGGCCTGGAGTTCCCCACCCCTGGTCTAAGCCATGTAGAAGAATAACAGCGGTCATACAGTTTATCCCATTGTCCTAGTAAAATAAATGAGCAGCGACTCGAGCCTGTTGCACGGTACCGTACTCCAGTATTTGTCCTTTCCTGACAGCACATTTTCGTGGTGTAAAACAATTAGACATTTTCCACCTTGTGCCGTGGTGTTAGGTATGAAAAGGAACAATAAGGAGTGCTGTGCAGTAATTATCTGGATGTGTAACAATGATTTACTGGTGTTGGAATGTCCTGTGTTGCATCTTTAAGACGAGAGTCTGTGTTTGGTAATAAGAACATCAGTGTCAGGGTGGCTTTCAAAGTGACTTTGCATCAAACTCTCCAGCTTTTTTTAATAGTTCCTCTTAAACCTTCTCATCCTTATTTTTTCCTCTCTGCTCACTATTGCCCTTTTGCCTAATATCGCCCTTCAGTCGGCTCTCGCCGACTTCAAATGCACTTTGCACTTCTGACTTGCCACACCACTCACGGAGGGTGCGGTGGGGCCCTTCTCCATCCTCGGCTGTTTGCACAAGATTCTCTGTGAAAAATAGATGAGAATTAAGTTCCCTTCTCTCCTGGTGAGACCTTTTGTCTTCAGCAGGCTCTTCGCTCGCCATCCAATACCCGTCTCTGCGTGATAATACGATCTTGCAGAGACGATCCATGGCTTTCCGTGAGGGTGTGCATAAAAGGCATGTGTGCAAAAGGAATCGGCAGGTTTCAAAACAACCACCTGACTTCCCCAGAACAAAAGTGCACGAAGATTTTATTTATTTTTTTAACGTGGAAACATCAGAAAACACTTGCTTCAGCTGCGGACACACATGCATAATTAATGCACACATATGCAGATGTGGGCACACGGGAACACGCGACAGTTCAACCGCACTACAAACAGAGCCGTGCGAAATCTGCTTCTCGAATCATTTGGGATTTGAGCAGCTCTCTTCAGACGAGAGAGCGTCCTTTGTTTCCAAGACAGAGATCTGTAAACCCCGAGCCGAAATCCCATGCAGCCCTCGTTCTCATCCCCAGGTTGGTGCAATCACTGCTACTCTATTCCTTATGTGTGTTTCTATACAAATATATTTGTCTGCTGTGGAATGCACCAGCTTCATATTTTCTCCACTAAAATCTGGATTATCCTTCCTGTGCTGAGCTCAAGTTTCTTTGCATACCTACACGAGTAGTTCTCTGCAGATAATCTCGTGCATAAAGTGATGGTTCACTCAAAATGACGAGTCTTATCGGCTCAGCTAAATCTTTTATTGCGGCGTAAATCATCCGACGACCTAAAACTGTTACTTTCTCTTCAAACGTGTCTGTTTCCTTTCACCAAAAACCATGTTTAACATTGATGTACGTTATCATGTTACACCTGGAGAAAGCGACCTACATTTACTCACATGCAGATATAAAGAAGCAAAAGAAATCTAAGAGGTGACTTTACCCACAGTTTGTTGTTTTTGGGTGAACCATTCTTACAAGGCTCTTGTTTACTCCGCTCTTGAGCTTTTGAGCTACAGCAGGCGTCAATCTCCGTGTAGGTATTTAAAGAAGTCGGCAGCAGCAGATGGCTCACCTCATAATGAGTACACAAACACAGAGACGAGTTTGTGGGTTTCATATCTTATCTTCCACCCCCTGGCTTTTCTTTTTTTTCCCCCACAGTTAACCAAAGTAAACTGGGGAATAATACATATTTATAATCTGGGATTTGGCTCTGCTGGTGTGGAAATGATAGGGTGTTTTGGTTGTTGACTCTGGAAATGTGGTTTCTGCCGTTGCAGTGCTTTACAATAGCCGTACTCCTGTGTTTTAAACCGGCGTCTATGCAAAAACACAACAACACCGCGTACACGCTAAGTGAACTGTGAAAACAGAGTTCCACTAATGCAGTGTTGTTGACCTTTCGGAGGTTTTGTGCACAGGTTGGGGCCATTGTAAAGTGTGTGTGGACAGTGTGCAGCTCAGTGGATCTCGGTGCTCCTGCTGAGGACAGGAGAGGAATAGTGTGGAGATGCTATTCCAGTGCCTTTCCTTTTGGTTCCCTTTATTTTTTTTCTCTTAACAGTTAAAAAGAAGTCGCATTCCCTCCTTTTTCTTATCCTCTTCTCACCCTGACATATTTCAAAGCACAGATGCAGAAAAAAATAATAAAAAGGGAAAGAAAATGAGATCAGGACAAGCAAGGATATGTGGAATACAACTCGGGGACAGATGAGGTGACAGCGAGCGCGTAAGCTGGAGAAAATGAATGTAGGTGAAGAATGGAAGGGGGGGAAATGGGGGGGGGATATGTAGACCTCTAGGCGGCGGACGGGGACAACAACTAATCAGGATGAGAGGCAGGGGTGTCGCTTTGATGCAGACAGGAGACAAGCACAGTGCAGGCTCGTCGGCGGAGGAGGAAGATGAGGATGAGGAAAAGGAGGAAAATGGGACTTTTGGGGCTTTTTTAATGTGACATCTGTGCAAGCTAATCTCTGATGTGTATCCTCTACTTGGATGAGATACAATTTATCCTTCCTTATTTTTTTCTCCTCTTTCCTTACGGTTTAAAAACACAGATGGAGCGTCTGCCTGGACGCCATCATAACTCTGGAGGGAGTTCAATCTAACTCGAGTCAGTCACAGTTGTGTTTTGCGCTCAGCGGATGAACGAGTGTGTTGAAGTAAAACAGACGGAGAGCAGATTCTGTGAAAAGTGCAGATTGTAAAACTTCCTGAGCGCCGATGCTCTTTGTGACTAATTAAGGGGAAACAGAACGTTTTGTTGCGTACAGTCGCAGGGAACAGTTTGGTTGAGATTTTTCTTTTAGATTTTTGCATAAATAGGAACTAAGGAAATCATCATATTTTCACAGAAATCGGTGTTTACCAGACATACGTAGACATCAGTTAAGATCTGCCAAAACGATCTCAAAAGAACGCCAACCTTGCTCAGTTTAGAAGTGGATGGTGTCCTTGCTCTTATTTTGAAATGTCAGCTAGCACCAGTTCTTCCTGTTCCTTGTTTTCCTGTCAGCTGGCTATCCTTCCGCTGCTTCTTCAGCGAGTCTGTCGTGTAAAGATCGCACAGACTCCGGCTCCACCGTCTTTGAGCTAAAGTAGTTCCAACCAGAAGTTGCAGCAGGCGGAGAACTGCTTCAGGTGGCTGCACACTGAGCAGTCCGACAAACACCACGAGGGTGGAGTCTGCTGGAGATGAAAGGCTCCTGGAGGGGCAGCTGATTATGCTACTCCATCATTTCATTTGTTTTTTGTCACAAAAACAAAGATGCAAAGAAGCATCTTGTTTATTTTGTTAATTTAAAAATTTGGAAGATTGAATTTTTAAAATGATGTCTGCACATATAAAGTACATGAAGAGCACCACTGACAGAATCCATAGCTGTGTGAATCACCAACAGTCCGAAAAGTGCGAGACCAATAAAAGTCAACCTAGTAACGTATATTGTGGTTACAGTGAGCCGATGTTACATATTTACAAGGTCAAAGAGTGTAAATTTATAGGTTTGGTAGTTACAGTTAAGCTAAAATTAGAGACGTGATGTCATATCCGCTCTCAGCCATGAAGAGGCGAGTCGTGGTGTGAGAGTCAAGCCCACCAGGACAGAGTCGAGCTCTGGAGATTTCTTAGTTCTTTTGCTAAAGATCAGGTCAAAAGCTCAGAAGACAACATTTTTTGTGGCTGAATGATTTAAAAACAGAACTTTTTGAGCATTTTATATGGAGGATGTGCTTTAGGTCATCTTTAATTAGAAATGTGAAATCTAAAAGGCTCCCAAATGTTTTCCTGCAGCTGTGTGAAAGCGTTAGTTTGACAGTTAAATTGAACTCCATCCATTGTTATGGACACAATCCACTAATAAATCAATGACAACAGCAGTTTCATTTCCAATATTACAACAGAATATTGGATATCGATGGTGCATGACAAGGATTTTTATAACCACTCATTCTGCACATTTATACACTGGCTTTCAAACGGACAGTTATTGTGTAAAGCTGTGTATTGTTTTTTTTTCATGTCTAGTTTCATCACCAAGAAGGCTTCGTACCAAAGTCCTGAGCCCCACCAAGCTGCACGTGTCTTGGAAAGAACCCAAAGGGCAGTTTGAAAG
Source organism: Hemichromis elongatus (assembly GCA_015108515.1). Taxonomy (NCBI): domain Eukaryota; kingdom Metazoa; phylum Chordata; class Actinopteri; order Cichliformes; family Cichlidae; genus Hemichromis; species Hemichromis elongatus. The sequence goes on from VUQR01036887.1 coordinate 52,862, forward strand.
CTACAAGGTCATTTACACCGCACGACCAGGTAAGAGCCAGAACGGGTCAGGAGGCGTGGCCTAGATCACAGGTGTCGAACTCCAGCCATCGGGGGCCGCTGTCCTGAAACCGTTCCACGTGTCCCTGCTGCACCACACCTGAATATGATCAGTGGGTCATTAGCAAGAGCTTGACTGCATGCTGAGGTGGCACTTCAGACATTTGATTCGTTTTACAGCAACATGGTGCAATAAATGCAATAAAAGCACCTTTATAAGTACCAAAGACTTCCATTTACTTCCATTTTCTTGGGTAGAGTTGGGCGTTGCCACTTCAGCATGCAGTCAAGTCTTGCTGATGACCAACTACCTGTATTCAGCCGTGTTGCAGCAGGGCAGCGGCTCTCGATGGCTGGAGTTTGAGACACCTGGTCTAGACCGTCTCCATCTGTTATTATTATATCACTGCTGTTATTTATAGCTTCATCATTAAATAGGGAAATTGGTCTGGGTCTGACAGTGACTATCACATTTAGTTGTTTAGTTACTTGGTTTGATTAACTTCTTCAGTAGCAATCAGAGATTACAAGCTTTGGCCACCGCCGGAGGCAGCTCCCACAATCACACACGATTTCTTTTTCTGCTGCAATGCTGTAAATTCACGGTGTTAGTTCAAGATAATGGCCGTGGTGTGATTCTGTTAACAATCGCTCGCGGAGCCACAGAATGCGTCTTTTGTCTCTCGGCCCCCGCCGTGAGCTGCCGGCGGAGCAGCCGGCGCACGGAGAGCTCTCTCCCTGTGCTGACCTCCGCCGTAAACTTTTCACTACACGTTTCCTGACGGGAAAGTTGCTATACCTAGTGAGAAATGTGCTAAGTTGGGAAGGATGAAGTGAACTGAAGTGTGATATGATGACTGCTGTGAGAGTGGGATATCAGACACCCAGCTTTGTCTACATCCGTGCTTCATCATTTGCAATAATAAAACAAAATGAATAAACTATCAACTAATTTGAAGGTGACAATCTCACACCATGCGGCACAGACGGAGCGCTTTCAGGCTTCACCTTTGCTCAGAGCTGCTGCAGAAGCCTTCCAGTTTAGACTTGATTTGTCTTGAATTTGACGAGGAATTCGCAATCTTCTCTGCACGCTCCTGCCTGGTGTTCACGCAGCTGCCCTCAGTCACACCTGAAAGCTGAGCAGTCCGTGATGGATTGGTTGTCTCGTGCTTTGCTCAAGGGTCCCTCGGCAGCGTTGCTGCAGGAAGGCGTGTCGTTAAAGACCAATCGCCGTTAGCAGAAGTAGCAAAAAAAGCTGCACCAGTTTTGTTCTCGTATGACCAAAAAACAAAAAACTGTTCTGCAATGAAAACGGATGCAGATTAATGCATCTGCAAATTAAAATGGATAATGTCTTTTCATAAATCATGTTTTAACAATGCAGTATTTGTCTTTTGCTTGTGGGACCAAAAATTCTAGTTATGCACGACGGAGCGCAGCAGTGGAACTTCTTCCCCTGAGGGGAAACAAATCGACCTTTTTATGCGGTTTTCGCTTGCATGCCGGTTCATAACTCACTCTGCAGAGAGAGGCGCGTAACCACACACGGGATCTGATGTAACTGATACCGGAGCTGTTCGTGTGCCCGGTGTGGTAGCCTGTGGTTGATTGCATCTGTCTTTTTATTGATTTATTGATTAAGGCTTTGACGAGTTTGGCTTTTACAGCTGTGTAAAACGACACCCAGCTGAACGCTGGTACGGCAGCGCTTTGCTTCAATCTGAAGTTTTATTGATGACGATGGAATTGACTTTATATCCAGTTCAGCTGTATCAGTGTGTACACGGTGAAGACTTCCCCTCTACAGCAGCACCGTGCAGCTCACATCCTCAGTAGTGACATCTTGGCTATGTGGTGAGAGAGGAAAGATTGATTTATTCTGTTTTTTCTTTTAATTACTGCTTCGTTTTAAATAAATTTATAGAATTTCACTCACAAAAGCGGAGCACGGGCTTCGTGGATGCTGTGTTCGGACACTTAACCAGGTAGACCCCTGACGTGCAGCTCAGACTGTAGCGTTGTAGAGGCAGACTCCATGTTTGTCCTTATAAGTGAACAACACTACTGAACTCCACACAGTTTTCTGGGGAGTACACGGTGGATGTGGGATACTACGTATCAGTGTCCTGGGAAGTAATTGAATAGAGAATATTTATTTAATTATAGCCAGTATACACAAACACAGTTGGTAAATGAGAGCTTCCAGAATGACTCTGAAGTTGACTCAGTGCTTCGCTGAAGTCGATGAGCTTCTGGAAGGAGACTTTGTTTAAAGGGCAAGCCTGCATACGTTTTATCCAGGTGCACCTAATTAACTGGTAGCTGACTGTAAACTGGCACTATACTTACTTGGCTCTCACAGACTCTGTCATCCTGATGCAGCTTTTGAAATGAAAAGCTCTGCAGTTCTTTTTTTATCCGAGTTCCTTACTTTGAATCCTGGACCGTACGCTGTTTTTATTGCCTTTACACTTTAAAGGAAGGAATTCTTCGTCGTACGCTGACTGTAATTACAGCTGTAAAATGATGATGAGTATATAGTTGTTGTATATAGTTCCTAAGCTGCATTGTGATTATATGCATCAGTTTCAGACTTGTGGCCAAGGCTTTTTAATCACTGTTAGTGCAAACAGGTGCACTGCAGACATCTTTACTGTCTGGTTATATTAATGCAAAGCTTTAAAGCCTTTGAGTCATAGTGTTGTTTGTAATTAGTTCATGAACTACTTAATGTGACATAAAGAGACTTTTATTTGGATGATATATGGGCCTATTTTTTGCCGCCATCTTGGAAATGCAAAAAAATGGGATTCAATTACTCCAAAAACAATAAATGCTGGAAATTCTTCAAAAGACATAAAAGTTCATAACCCAGTATGATGAGCGAAGATGAATGCTGGGTTTATTTTTAGAGTTGTTCCACCAACAAGTGTTAAATATAAAGCTGCTTGGTGGGCACTCATCTCTCTAAATGAGAATAGTTGTTTTATTTTTATCAATACAACAATCGCTTTGATTCAAAGCTTGTATAGTCTAATTTAACACCGCTCAGCTCTCATCACAGTGCTGCCAAATAAGTGCCAACACTTCCTCTGATTCAGGTTAATTTTAGGTGTGTCTCATTTTGTGGGGAGGATAAAAATGGATTAAGAGATGGAGAACACGAAGCCCTAATTAGAGAGACTGTGTGTGTGTGTGTGTGTGTGTGCATGAGTATGCTGAACTTGGAGAACAACAGTGTTGTTTTTATACCCTTAGTATTCCCAGTGAACTGCAAAATATGCTCTTAAAATTGGAACAGATATATGAACTCTTCATTGTTGTGATGAAAGTCAGCTGAAACAGCCGGTTTGGATTCAGCTGCCACCAAACCAGTCAGCTTCAGGGACGTCAAAAGTTACAGAAACTTCCTACAAACTTGGCCTCATTTCTAAAAGAATGTCTGATGTGTTCTCTCTAAGGTGGAGGGAGCATATCTCTAAGGCCAAAAATGCCAATGACTTCATTTCCAATATTCAGTTCAAATAGATTTAATGCTTTTCACCATTCAGTCCACCACAACATAAACGAGAAACAGTTTTCTTCTATGAAGAACAACTTCAAATATCAATGAGAACTCCAGCCATCAGATAATGAACGTTGAATAAGGACTTGGTGATGGTGGGGAGGAACAACTCCCTTTTACAAAAGAAAAAGAGATTCTGGCAGAATCTGGCCGTGGGAGGGGCAGACACCTGGGCAGATGGGTGTGAGGAGAAAACAAGGGCACGGAGAGTGTACGCTCAACAAACATGGAGTGCATGTTATGGTAAATGAACTGGTTCTTAGATAGAGCTGCACTTGAAGCATTTATACAGCAGGTCTCATTGGTGCTCCAGTGAACGCATCGGTGAACTCGGATTTCAGTATCCAAGGGCAGTTTAGCGTCGAACCAACAACCTTCTAATTAGTAGATGACCTCATCCTCCTCCTGAGCTACAGCCATCGCTGAAAAGTGAAGCAGCAAGAAACCAAAGAAACAGTTGTTTGTATCATGCTGATCTCGGGTTTTTAACCACATGTTGTTGTATGTTCTAAATATTCGGCCTTTTTTTTTTTTTTTTTTTTTTTCCTTTTTATTTTTTTTTTTTTTTTTTTTTTTTTTTTTTTTTTTTTTTTTTTTTTTTTTTTTTTTTTTTTTTTTTTTTTTTTTTTTTTTTCTTTTTCTTTTCCTTTTTTTTTTTTTTTTTTTTTTTTTTTTTTTTTTTTTTTTTTTCTTATTTTTTTTCTTCTTCTTCTTTC
>VUQR01036887.1:57203-68953 GCA_015108515.1 Hemichromis elongatus
CATTTTGTATATTTAAAAAAAAAAACTTTTTTTTTTTTTTTTTTTTTTTACCCATTTAGACTTTAGTGACATTAGTGTCTTAACACTTCATGAGAGAAAAAGCTTTCGTGTGTGAACCGTTTTTTCTTAATTTATCTCACTGTCAGTTGCACAAGTCCACTGTAGCCTTTTATTTTGAAGGCGAAGTCAGCGTCCTCTACTCGTGTTGCCGTCAGCCAATGGCTAAGTAAACCTGTAGCTTTAGGTGTGGCTTGAATGTATATTTGATCATAGTAATAGAGAAAAAGTCAGATAAGGTGCACAGGCAGCTATCCCCAGACACTGTAAGGTAGAATCGGGCGGATGCAGGGAATGACACAGGAATACAAATGTAGGGAGATACTAGAAGGCAGGATGGAGGGTAGCGCTGGCGAGGCATAAAGAGAGAGCACATGGAAGAGGGATGTTGGATATAAAACAGAAAAGAAGCAGATCCAGAGAAGATCTCTGTGTAGCTCCTGACAAAGAAAGAGAAACACGTTCGTGACGTGTTTCTCTTTGTATTTGTAGTTTCAGAGAATGGCTCCGTTTTCATTTGGTGACTAATACAAAGGCTTACTTCAGTGTTGTACATTGTTTTTGTGGACCCGTGTAAAGGGTTGGGCAATAAGCCACGATCCTGTTCTGAAAAGCAACTCAAAATCGCCTAATTGGAATTTGTTTTAAGCTGCAAAAACTGGCAAGCCAAAGGGCCACAATGAAGAAGTCAGATGAAAGACACCCGGCAGGCTCCAAATGAACCAAAGAGAGATGGGAATAGTGCACGCTGTTACATGATCAGGGTGCACAACTTGTAGTGATGTGGATGGAAAAAATGGAAACGTACTGCTAGATGACTGGCAGGAAGCAATCCCAGAGCAGGGGCTTGGGAATGCAGAAATTAGTTGCACACAAGAATGTAGACATGCTTTTAAATTAATATTAAACAACAGAGTACAAGCATGTAACAAGCTCTGTGGTTGGCACAGAAGTGGAATAATAAAGGTAGTGGAAGGCTAGGTGCACAGCACAGAGAGAGGTGATGAAGTAAGGCTGTGCACTGGGAAAGGAGAAGATGATGTTCATGGATTGGGTGAACAGAGGTAGAAGAGAGCCAGGAGAGGTGGAGGTATGCTGGGTGGAGGGTGCAGAGAGAAGAGGGCCAAATATTCTGTTGGCTCACTCCAGGTCACCACAGGAAGGTGAAGAACAGAGTTTAGGCTGGTGAGCATCAGCGGTGATCTGTGACAGAAGGATGAGAGCAAGGCTGGAAGGGAAGACTTACAAGATGGTAGACCTGCAATCATGTATTGTGTGGTGACTGTGATAATGGCAAAAAGCTGGAAGAGATTAAGATTTTCCTTAAGATTTGAATTGGAAGTGATCAGAATGGATGAGATGAGAAAGGAGTACATCAGAGGAACAGCTCAGTTTGAGCGATTTGGAGATGAAACCAGAGAGGCTTGGGTGAGAAGGTTTGGACATGTGCAGAGGAGGGATGGTGGGTACGTTGTCAAAATGCTCTAAAGATGGAGCTGCCAGGCAGGAGGAGGAGGAGGAGGAGGAGGAAGCCAAGAGAGAAGATTTGAGTTTGGAGTGAAGGAGAACACGAAGAGTTTTGGTCCTGACAGAGGAGGATGCTGCAGATAGGCCGAGGTGTCGGTGACCCCTTTAGACACCACCTGAAAGAGGAAGAATTTATAAGTCCTGTGAGTTAGTAGGCGTGTGCTCCTGGTTCCTTCTTCACTCCGCTCCGTTATCAAAGAGGCAGACGACTAAATTAGACAAAACGATCAAACGGCGATGGACAAACGCAGATCCTCTGCCCACTCTTACATATGAGAAGACAGAAACACGAGTTCCCTTTAAGCACAGAGAGGCCTTTCTCAGTTTTCACACATTGTACTGTTGGCCCAGAACGCTTTCAGCTTCTCCGTCGTGAACACTGCAGCCTCACAAGCCTCATGGCTTTTTTTTTACTGTCTTCCAGGTTTCCAAATAGCCTTGACATTTTACCAGAGCATGATGCCCTTATTTCTGAAATGTGCTCACATAGGCTCGCTTTGCAACATGTTGCCTAAGGAAGCACTTAGTTTTGAAGAAAAGGATAAAAATAATTTCTAAAAAGTAACCGAAGGTGCAGGGATGACTGAGTGCCTTCTGGGCTGAGCGCAGGAAGCAGATGATGGGAACGATCATCTTCACGCTGCGGGCCGCTGGTATCGGTGCGAGGGTAATGACGGTGGGAAAGCAGCGACTGAGCAGCAGTTAATTTTCCTAATCAGCAGGGATGTTTCTGTAGAGCTCTGCCGAATGGTTTTCATCAGGTTTGTCTATTCCTGCTTGAGCCCAAGACTCGAGTCATTTGCCTTTTTACTTCTAGAATGTGATACAAACCAGTTATTATTTAATTGAATTAAAATGTCTTCGAGGTTGAAGATTTTTGTCTGTCAAAAGTTCAAGGAAGCAGTTGCTATTGAAAAAGCGCCGTATCGTGTTGGTTTTTGCTGTCAGTCAATTTGAAGGAGCAGCTGCTGCAGAAGAAATCAGATTTGGTAACTGACAGTTTAAGATTTATGAATCCCGACGGGAACATTTGTTCTCCAGCAGCAGCAGAAGTGCGAGAAATGAACAGAAGGAAAAGTGGCTAATTTTAATTAAGCCTCATAAAAGAAAAGGCAAAGAAAGAATAAGCACATTTCTTACACCACAAATTCTTCAACTAATTAGCATGTGCTACTCTGATGATCTAGGACTGCTCAGTAAATATCTGACACAGACTCTCTCAAGCCAGGAAGCAGAAACCTACGCTCCACAGTCAATTTGCAAACTGCTGACTTCTGCCAAAACTTTGTCCTGCTGCTACAGCAAAGCACGTTTGGCAGAATCGGATGCTAAACACATACTCTTTATTTGATTTTTATTTACAGTCTATTACATTTTTGCTCACATCCTCAGTTTACACTTCTCCCCTCAGCTTTTGAAGCCGGGGGGAGGGGGGGGGGGTTCTCAATATTTCTTGGGCCGTTTAAGAGATAATTTTAGCATGTTTTGAGAATGCACAGCGGCACGTCGCAGGTGTGTACGCTTCACACATGTAACGATGGGCGAGAGACACTGAAGACACACGGGGTCAGTGGCAATCTCAGTCCCAGCGAGCATCTTCATCAGAAGTCTGCTCGTGGAACGTTACCTTCTTAAACCTGATTTGGCTCAAAGTTGAGAAAAGGCCGACTCTGTGTGGCTGTTTCATCATCCTCGAGTAGGACACTCGTCTGGTGTTTGTGAACGGGAAGTCTGAGAAACCTACGTGAACTAATAATGTTCTATTTTGCAGATTTACTAAATGATTTGCCCTTTCTCACAAAATTCATTGTTAATCTGCTAATAAAAAGTGATGTAATGTAAAGTCAGAGGGTAAAGTCTCAGCTGGGAGTCGTTACAGGTTTTAAACTAAAAGACATTTACAAAAAAAAAATTTCCGCCTTTTTGCAAAAACAGTAACTTTTATGCGTTCTTGTTAACTCGGACCAGCGCACATGTTTGTGCATCATAAAGCTAATATTACACAAGCTTTGCCGTACGAGGACGAACCAAAAATAGGAGCAAGTGGCTTTGGCCCCGCAGATGCAGTTGACAGATCTGAAAGCGTTTGCTCTAGGCTTTTTCACCGCTTACTTTCAGCACAGCTGAACAGACGATTATTCATGCAGCTGCAGATATTTGTCTGCCCTGTGTGTGAGTCACAGGTTAAACTGCCTTCATGGCCAAAAGGAGCCTAGAATACTGTAGCGGCACAACAGTGCTGGAAGTCAACTCGGCGGTTTGTAAAACTGGAAAACGTGAGGTTGTTTTTCAGTCGTATGTGTTTTCGTCCTTTTACTTAATCGTCTGTGATGACCTTACCCCTGAACAAATTACAGCTGATACACAAAATTAAATTTAAGCTTCCTCGTTCTCTTTGCCTGGTCAGGCCCAATACAAATACCTGTATTTATGTTGGGATGTGTGCTGTGTTACCAGGTCAGCTGTGTCCATGAACACGCTAAGTCGGAAAATATGAAAACAAATAAACAAACTTGATCTGAAACACACCTTTGTTGACGTGGATGGATGTTTAGCCTGAAAGTTTCACAGATTTAAAAAAAAAAAAAAAAAGTTTGAAGCTCTGCGTCGATCTTTAAGCTCCTGAATCAGGCGTTGTGTTGAATTTACTCGATAATTACATGGAAACTACTGAAGGTGTTCAATCCCTGCAAAGTGATCGTCGCATAACGAAGGAGGCCGGCACTGAAAATTATTCTGCCAAATCGACTTTAATTGTAAGGTGAGAGTTACAATAGGAAGAAAATGAGAGGTAATGAACCGTTTTTGTGTTCCGTTTAGTTTTTGTGCAGTGAGGTCTTTGTTCAGCAGTCTTACTAAACATCCGACAGCGTTGTCGTCCAAAACGACACTGGACTTGTTTTGTTTTTTTCTTGACGCTGAAAAGGTCAAACGAAGTCAGATTTCTATTGCCACGCAGTGCGACTGCTGCTGTCTACCTGTGTGAGGCGATTTATTGATTTGGGTATGTTTTATCTCCGCTGGTTCAAACACAGCCAGGTTGTGTGGTGTTGTGAAATAAGCAGAGTCCTGCAGGATGAGCTGATAGCTGCACACACGTCCTGCCCTCACAGTGTTTGTGGGGCTGTCACTACTGAACCAACCCTTCTCTGGGGCAGCTGTTTGGACCCATTTGTGACTGGTTTTATAAATCTTGCCTTAACCTTCATGTCAACGACTCTCCATTAGGATGACTGGCTGCTTATTCTAAAGCAAATGGTCCATGTTACTCTACAGTAGGTTTTAGACAATGAAGGTCACGTGTAAACAACTGAGCGGCTTAAAGAAACTTGGGCTTCACTTCTCGGATCCAGAAGCTCCGTCGGTTTGATCATAGAGTCGATCAGTTGACTTACATGTGGGCGTGAGCTTTAACGTGCAAACAGAAACGAGGAGAAAGGACCGCACGCCCAGAGAGTGGGGTTTGTGTTTCTTCCTTGTCATTATCAGTCATGAGTGTTTGTGCTTTTCCTTTACCAGGCGGAGAGCAGAAGGTGGTTCAGGCATCAAAGCAGGAAGCAAAGCTGGTCATCGAGGACTTTGATCCTTCTAAAACGTACAACTTTAAGATCATTGCCGTCCACGAGGGGCAGGAGAGCAAACCTCTTCAGGGCAAACATGAAGGTAAGAGATCGACTCCACTGACTGGTAAATCTGTTGCCTCAGGAATATTCCAGCTGATTTCTGATTGGACGGTTCGATTGATGTAATTGGAGTTGTAAAATTAAGAGAACCGACACGTTGTGAAATGTTGAACGTCGCCGTCGCACCGAATCAGACAGAAAACTGCCTCGGAGTTGATTGCCGTGTGACACACTTTTGGCTCCAATCAGTGATGTCACAGCAGGTGCTTCCATCAACTGTGATTGGCAGAATACCTGCTGTGACATCACTGATTGGGGTGTGGCCACAAGAGGCCACTTGAGCGACCGGTGCAGCAGCTCTCGAGTGTAATCTTGTGTTGTGAACACGGTCGAAGCGTGTGTGCCTCCATCCCCTCCTCCTTGGATCCCAAAAGGTTGATTCTGTTCATCTGGACGCAGCGTTATTGTTGGAAGACGCGAGCGAAGCGGCAAAAAATTCAAATAGCCTCCTCATCTCGATGCTTTGGTTTGAATACAGAACGGCGTGTTTACTTAGTTTCAGTCATTGACATTCAGCAACCTGCTGGTATTTACTTGCTTTCATGCTGTGCTTTAGGAAAACAAAGCTTTTAAACCTGATGCTGAATGTACATATCCACAGGTGCTGAGTGTTTCCAGTATTCATGTCAGGCTACAAAAGCCCTTTTGACTGAGCATTTAGAGCAGCGCTCTGCTCTTCACAGCTGACGATATGGTCTTATATAACTGTCCCGGTGTCTTGGATTCACAGCTCTGACGTTCTGTTGTTGCTGCACTGCTGAGAGAAACTCTCACGTGCTGTGTTTGGTTTCCACTTTGGACTCGTCTGTCCAGAGAGCGTTGTTCAGCCTTGCGGGTTGTTAAATGCGACTTTGTGAATCTGAGCCCAACAGGCGTTCTCTTGGGAACCCGACAGGCCGCAACCTGTTCAGTCTTTCTCTAATTGTGCTGTCATGAACATTTCACATGCTAACCGAGAACTTGAGTCTGACATGTAACTCTCAGTCTCTGTGAAACTCTGACCTTGGGTTGAATGCAGGAGTCCACGCCTGAGGAAACACCTTTGTTACCACACTCACGGCTCACACTGAGTATCAGATAATCACTTGCATTTTGAGCGACTGGCTGCTGCGAAAGTCGTGTGTAATATTTAACACATGCTGTCGTATGTCGATGCACGCATCGAGTCCTAGGCTTCGGCCGGTTGCGTATGTTTGTTAATGTTGTTTCTGCATTATTTGTTGCAGCTCAGCAGTCGGCCGTGGAAATGGCTCCATCCCAAGGGCGAAGAAACAGCAGCGTCACGCAGGAGAACAATGAGATTTCAGAAGGTAAGATCTTCGGCAGGGAGACGGGAGATGAAATGATGATGACGACTGATGCAGCCGTCGGCTGACAGTCTCCAGTTGTCTGGATTCAAGACCAGTGTCTCGCGATGACAGAAGAAAAGATGGCTGAAACGCCGTTACAGGAAGACAACATGCCGATCCTCAAGAACAAGTTTGAAGAAGAGCCGTTTTCAAAGAATCTTGTGACACATTCAGGATCAAGATTTCATTTAAATGGAAGATGTCGCCTCCGACCTCTTACATCGCAGCTGCTCCTCTGCTGGCAGTTTTAAACAGATTGCATGCAGGAAGCTTTCGTTCCTGGGTAAGTGTGAAGCTGAAGAGGGCTCTGATTTTTGCCACAATGGCGGCGCGGCCCGATCCGTCCGCTTAGCGACACCGCCGTTTCACCGAGTGTCAAGATTACTGTTCTGTGAATGTAATACTTCTGCAAATTGCACAGTGATTGTCAGTGAGGCATACCCAAGTAAATGGAGGGAAAGGAAATGAAAATGGCACAAAATCGGGAATTTAAGCAAGAGCCTCCAACAAACAGGAAATGACTGGAGAGAGCAGCGCCGTAAGCAAGCCAATTGTAATTTTTGGTAAGTGGCGCCTGCCGAGGCAAACAATCAGATGCCACAAAAAGGAAAAAAAACACAAAACTTGAATCTCTTTATATACTGCAAAGTGTAAGAAAACTCACTTTTTGTTAGAGCTGGAATTTAAATTTCATCCTCAGTGAAAAACATCAGAATTGTGTTCTTCAAATCTTTTTCTCATCTGGAAGATGTTTTGTGTTCTTGTTGTATCCTGATGAAATAATGAGTATTTTCTTTTCTTTTTCTGGTGTTTGCTATGCTGCACAATGAAGTGGACACAATATAACAGGACTGCAAAAAATGGAAAAGGTCTGCACGCTAGTTGGAAGAGACAGCTTTGATCCGTGGCACTAGAGCCTGACGAAGATCCTCTGGATCAAAGCACTTTGTTTGACGATATATATTTTTGTGTTCTGACATAAAAAATAGAACCCAATGTGTGGATGAGTGTACACTCCTAAACATCAGATGCAATAAACCCATTTTCAGCTGAACTCGTTGAGCACTTTTCCTTAAACCCTGCAGAATCTCTCGTCTGCTGGGAAACCTGATATTCTGCTGTGCTCCTTTGCAGCTTTTCAAAACGTGTTGTGAACATTTGTGCGATTGGTTTTGTGTTTTGAAGAGCTGAAACGAAGGAATGGTGTTAATGATGGTGGGGATGTGACTTGTGGCAGTCGGTTAGACACCGGTTTAAAACCCAAATTACAGCTTTTGGTTTCAGAGTCGTAACGATGGAGAAAAACACTCGACCTTTCCTTCTTTATCTGTTTCTCTTTCTTTTCTTTTTTTTTTTTGGACAGCTAAATCTATGCTGAACCATCTTGTGCATTTTATCTTTTTCAAGTTTTCTTTTTTTTTTTTTGAAGCAGTTAAACTGAATCTGTACAGAAGAAGAAAAATATTTAGCAACGAGCTCAAACTTCATCCCTTCCCATGAATTCAGACTTCCTACTCTTCCCTGAGCGCTGTCAGGCCTCTGCAGCACAGCTCTGGTGAACTGTTTGTTGTTCTTTGGGGGTTTTTTTGTCCAAGGTTTAACGCAGGTCTGGGTTTTCTCGTGGAGCATCTCGTGTTGTTTGAGAATGATACATTAAGACTTGAGAAGGTTAACTGTAACCGTTCTCATGGAGCATTTAAACTGATGCAGCAGCACATGCAGGGATGTTGATCGTCACCGAGTACAAGAATGATCCCGGAGACGTTTGGGTGACATTAACTACGAGTAAATCTAGAAGTAAATTAGAGGCTCCTGTTATTAAGGGTTTAACTGGATTCGGATTCGAGTAAATATGGACGGTGTTGTTGTGGTTTGTTTGCTGATTAGTTTTTCGTTACACACCGTGAAGAGGAAAAGGTTTTAAAAGTCCCGTAGCTTACAGACGTCCTGTTATTCCCATTTCCATTTTATAATGAGATTCTTGGGCTTTGCTGGAGTAGCTCAGGAGGAGGACATGCACCCTGGCCGATGTAGCTGATGTGGAAGTACAGCTGCTGTCTATGTAATGACCACTCAGTGCATCTTCACCCAAACTGTGCTCAAGGTCTAATTTGGTTTTTTGTTGTGACTTGTGTGATGGATTGTGAGCCGTATGAGCTACTACACATAAAAGGCAAAGTGTAATGTTTATGCTGTAAACTATAACTGGGTTTATGGGGACATTTAGGCCCTTGATGCTTGGCAGATGCGTTGAAGTGTGTGATGGACTTTGCAGACTGCGACTTGTCCTGTGCAGTGAGCGATACGTGGAGATGGTGAGGAACAAAGGTGTTATGACACTTACAGCCAGTAAATCGCTTTTCTCTGATTCTTTTTCTACTTTCTGCATCCGTCATGTTGCCAGATTGAATTCTCACCTCATCCTGAGATGTTACAGTAAGATGGGACAGCAGCGTTATTGTATTTCATGTGGTGTTTTGGAATATGTGTCCTATTATTGCACGAGTAGTCGTTTGCCTGCGTTTGGCTTTACTATTTTTCTTTCTGTGTCTCACCTATGACCTTTCCCCTTCACCAGGCCGTCTCCTGCAGTTTACCATCACGAGCTCTCAGTGGAGGAGGCAGGTTATTAGTATAAGAGTGAGGTGGGAGTAAGTGGAGGTAAAGAAGGCGGCTGAGCTTCAGTTGTGGAATCAATTCTGCTCAAATTAGGTTTTACGGTTTTGTTAATTTATGCAACGACAAAATTAACCAAGTGATTGTAGTGAAGAGAACTGAGCTGATCGAGATGATCCGTGTCCTCATCCTCATGGGTACCAGCGCCAAATATGAGTCTGTAGGGTGGCTGAGCTCAGCCGAACCAGCTGTAGAGGTTCAGCTCTGATCTCCTGGGTGCTTCCCATTGGACACCCAGGGTTGGATGTTGCTGAAGTAGTTGTGTCCCATCAACCTGGGAACACCACAGAAACTGGAAAACCTTTCTGGGAACGAAGCTGTCCGGAGTATCCTGCTTAACCTTCGGTAATCCCCCCCAGCTTCACATGCGCAGAAGAAATGGCGTCTTTTTACTTTCACTCACTCGTTAGGTTCGAGACTCCTCGGTTGGGTTTAGGAAAAACATCACGGTGACCTGTACACTTACAGCTCAGAGTAGCAGAAAACAGGCAGAAGTCCAAATGCGTCTGGTTTATGTGCAAATGAAATGCTAACACAAACTCTGACCTTTTAAATTTGACTTAATGAGTCACTTATCACAATTAAATCAATTAAGCTTCTGTCAGAGTAAAAAAGTCTTTTAAGCATTAAGTGCACCGTGGCTGTTTGTGTATGCTTACTAAGAGCTGCAAGTCGTACTCATGAATACAAACACTGAAGAACTAGCTCTGCATTTATATGCCATCACTCTTTATGCTCATTGGACAAGTTTTAATAGCTGGGTTTGTTTTTCTGGTAATGCAGTACGGCTGTGGTGAAAAGCACTTGTCCCAAAAATGTCCTTCATCGAGTCGTGCTTCACCCGGCTCACCTCGAAGCGTGCACCCCGCTCCCCTCGCCTCCTTTAAGTGCTTATCTGGTTGCGTTTAGCAGAAATTGGCAAATGAAACTGTTCATTCTTTCTGTCCTCACACAGTCACTGTCACCGTTTTAGTTTAAGGTTCGTGGCAGCTGTGAATTTATTACTTCCGAACATATTTCCCAGTTTTTTAATACGAGCTCTGGCTTTTCTGTTCAAGCCAAAATGTCAGTGCTGGTGGAAATGTTTGTGTTTGTCTTGTGTCGATTTAGATTTCTGAGTATTTTTATGGTTTATCGTCTTTGTGAAATGGCATGTCTGCTGGCTGCGAGGCGTCTCTTATAGTCGGTGGCTGCTGCTAACGCTCCTAATATAACTGACATTTGTGTGTCGTCATGGTGAAGTGGCCTCAGTGCTGATTCTATCTAGACTTTCTATCAAAGTGCATCGTGAGCTGGGTAGAAGCAGCTCCTCAGCATCGTACTGCCTCAGAGGTAACACGTGTTTAAAACTTGGTTTTCATTTTGTTCCTTTACGTGTTTTTGTGATCACGCTCAGCCATGTTTTCAGGTAATCAAGCAGTTCACAGTCGGACGAAGTCAGCTGACCCATCAGCTCCACGTCCACCTGGAAAATTTCAATATTTAAGATGCTTCATCTCAGCCATGTCTGTTCCTGTTGCTGGTCTACTTCAGTCTTTGCATGTATGGACCTGAAGGA
Organism: Hemichromis elongatus; assembly: GCA_015108515.1. Classification (NCBI taxonomy): domain Eukaryota; kingdom Metazoa; phylum Chordata; class Actinopteri; order Cichliformes; family Cichlidae; genus Hemichromis; species Hemichromis elongatus. The sequence continues at coordinate 68,054 of VUQR01036887.1, forward strand.
TGAGGTGGTGGTGGTGGGGGTCGGGGGTGGTCGGATGGAGTTTGTAGTGTGCAGTTTCAATCCGGCCTAAAACGTAGGAATGAATCGTCCTTTGGTTCAGTGCTTTCAGAATTAGTAGGTATTCATCAATCGAATTTATTCAACGAGCACTGAAACATAAATCAATCTGAAGGTGCTTGGCAGGTAAGTTGTTCCTCATGTTGGAGAGCGTGCTTCAGCGCTGCTGTGGGTTTAGTCTGTCTCGATGTCTTCCGTCCCTTCATGCAGTTTCAGACTCCACGATGTTGAGATCAGGGCTCTGTGGGGGCCAGACCATCTGTTGCAGGGCTTCGTGTTGTTTTTGTCGCTGCGAGTTTGTTTTCCTGCTGCAGAATAAATTTGTACCGGTGAGATGCCTTCTTCTGGTTCTGCAAAACAAATAAGAAACCATTAATGCTGAAATGCCGAACATTCAAAGAAAAGATTCATAATTAGCCAGGGCGTGTGGCGCCTTGTGGAGCAGTGATTGTTATCTGTTTGTTTGTGTATATATGACATTTTTTGTCTTTTTATGCACAACATGGCCAACATGCGTGTTGTTGCACGTGTCACAACATAGAGGAGCTGAATCCACATTTTGGTGTAGGACGGGTGGCGATGGGGTAATTCACGAGGACACCATCAAGCTTACGCAGCGCAACTGAATGTGACGCTAAGAGGAGCCTTTGCGCTCATCTGTAGCCTGTGTGATGAGTTGGAGGTGAAGGAGTTTCTCTGTTGTAAGAACATGTTGCCCATTAACGCATCTGTACCTGGATTTACTTGGATTTTGTAGAATCAACCGTGTGTGTTTGTGTGTGTCGGGTTTGAGTGTGCGTCATCTGCTCTAACTCGCAGTGGCTGGGTGAGGGTGGGTAGGGA
>VUQR01036887.1:68973-81098 GCA_015108515.1 Hemichromis elongatus
GTAGGGACCGGGGGGGGGGAGAGAAGAGCCAAACGCTGATTAAAAACACCGAGCTTTTTACACGACTCCAAATCACAAACAGCTTCTTCACCCCTCCCTCCAAACTCTCACACAATCCTCGCAAACTCCACAATCATCACCTCCACCTCTCCTTTTCATCAGCCCTCCGCTTTCTCCTTGCCGAGTGCCATCTCTGGTGGAGCAGTGATTCCTCTCTCATCTCTTTTTCTCATTACTCTGTTCGATCTCTGGTCCTTTGCCTCTTTTTGGCTTAGATTTTTTTCCTTCTCTTTGTCCCCTCCCTGTTCTCCTTAACCACCCCGTTGGACTCTTTATATCTGAACCTTGACCATTAATCGTCACTGTACCTGTTAGGGAAGCCTCCTGTATAGACATGAAACCAGCACCTATAGTCGCTTTTGCTCGTTTGTGTCAGAGTGTGTGTTCGTTCCCAGTGGCCATGTTTTTACATTCAGAAGCTGAAAATCTGGAGGATTTCTTTCCTCTTCTTTCTGACTGCTGTAATCAATACTGCATAGATATGTATACTCCCTCTGAACCTGCCGATCATATAGTCAGTACTGAATGTCTCAGTGCACCTATGGTGACTTGTCTGACATGTGTTTCCTCTTTTTATTACATTTTTCTCGCTTCTTCCTCTCTTTTCACCCATCTCGGCACCATTTTTGTTTCCTTCTCCCTCTTTTCTCGCAGCTTCACCCCTCTCTGTCTCTCTCTCTCTCTCCCTCCCTAGCGTTGTGCTTTTCCATGCTCACAGCTGACGCTCTCCTCCTTGCCCACACTTGCTGAATACCTCAGCTATAGCCTCACAGGCCTGTTCTTGGGCTCCTGCCTTGTTGCTGATGAGACCTTTAACAGCTGTCTGCTTGCAAGGCTGTCAGTCTGAAGCTTTGGCTGCTTGTTCATCTGCTGGTGTTGTTTTGTAGGTCTTCTCGTCTTCACGCTTGGCTCTGCACGGGTCCCCTAGGTGGTCACAGAACAGGTCTTACTTCCTTGTAAGACTGGCAGGCTCTACATGTCTTAAGGGAAATTCAAACCTTCAGTATTTCATACTCGGCCCCTGTGCGCCTCAGTGGTCGCCTTAAAGAGTTTGTAGTTGGACTTTGACAGAAGCTGGTGGTTTTAATTAACTTCCCAGCAGTTACAATTATAACAGCGGTTACTCAGATCTGTGGTTTAAGGAAATACTTCCTGAAGCATGGCGTACTTCTCTGATGTCCAGCCATCTAATTCAGATAATAATAAGGATTAAAAATGAAATGAATGCCAGAGTAATACTGAGGCTTCTGTTTGCAATCAAAACCTTGGCAGATATCTGATGTATATAAAAGACACCGCCACTGTACATTTGTTATGAATGAAGAAATTAGCCTCACTCTACCTCTTATTTTATTTCATTTTTCAGAGCCGGCTGTAAATATCCTTTTCTCTACTGTACGAGTTATTTTGAGTAACCCTCTGGTGGCCGTTTGAGGAACTGCAGCTTCCTTCCTTCCTGAAGGTTGCAGTTTTAGCCTAATTATTCTGAAGAAGGATAATTATAGAAATATCCTTTAAGAGTGAATTATTATACTATGACCCTCATTTTAAGCCTTCACAGGAGACGGTGGGTTGTTTAATATTGATGCAATTTTTCCGCCTGTATCTTGCAGCTATCATAGATTTGTAAAAAGTGATATATCTGCCTCTTCTTCTATGGTTGTGGGTAAAAGCACTCTCACCAAATGCTGACTTTAGAGAAAGCCTCCAGCTATGCACCTTTTTAAAGACACTGAGAATTAAAAGAAAAAAAAAACTTTTTTCCTTTTGAAATAATTCTCAGTCTCTTCTCTCGATTTTGTCTGCAGGAAATAATGTGCAGTGTGTTAGCAACGCCTTGGAGAATACAGAGAGTAGTTTTCTCCGATGAGACATAGCTACGTTGACTTTGAGTCTGTTTTTATCAACTTGACCTGCAACAATTTGTCGGCTTGCCGAGTTTTTATTTCAGCGTTTGTAAAGTGTCTGAGCTTCCAGGTCACTGCAGCTCATCAGATAAACGTTCTGACTGCGTGTAACTCTCATCTCATCTGTCCTGTCTCGTGTGATGGATGTGGAGTGTAATCTGACGCGCTATAACTCATCTAATCTGCTGCTTGGATGTCAGAGCGCCCAGGTGGCACCCACAGGTGGCCCTGCAGGTCAGCGCGTACATTTCACTTTCCTCTCCTCCTCTTCTTTGCCCTTACAGTGTTTTTCAGTATAAATAGTATTCTACTACTGAAAATAAAGCTGTGTTTAAAACATTTTGTAGTAATCCTTCTAATGTCTGGATCCAATACTGCTCTTCTCTGCCTGCTCCGTGTTGTTCCCCGAGGGTTGTTCGGATCGACTCCGCCGTGTAGAAGCGGCATGCAGGTTAGTAACGTTACATCAGATCCGAGCGCCACAGCAGACGGTTTAAATAATGAATGACGTCACTGCTGCTGTGCATATATTACACGTAGCCGGCGTCTCAGCTGGAACTACAAATGGTGCTACTTTGTGACGGCTGCATCGCCTTTTGTTCCGTCCGTGTTGATCTGAAGTGTGCTGTCGCTGTGTTTGAAGCACTGCCTCACAATAATCCACCACCAATAAACCCTAACTCAGCGCTACTTTAAATTCCCAACAGTTGAATTTATTGATTACATTTAAATGCTGAAAAAAAAGCCCAAAACAAAATACAAGACAGGTGAGTATTAGCAGTGAATTCAGTGAAATACAGTTCTGATGGCTTTGAGGAGAAAAACTATTATCTGCAAACACATTTTTAATTATTTTTTTATTTAGAGTTGTTCAGTTATTAACTCAGAGGTGTTATTTTGTGAGAGGTGTGATTACGGTTTGACAGCGTGGTTTCGGTGTCTCTGTGCGTCCAAGGAGAGTGTTAAACTTGAGTTACTGTGACCGGCTGATGCTTGGCCTGCAGCCACCTTTAGGGAGGTTGGTCCCAGTAACCCCGAGGGGCACACGGGGTGGGCGTTGTGACAAAGCTGGTGTCATAGTTCAGACAATATAAGAAACTGAATGCAGGGTCTGTGAGTGAGGACGGGCATTTGTGTGTTCTAGTAATAATGTGTTCATGGAGCTGGCGTGTTCCAGCACCATACAGAAGCTGTTGTTGTTGTTTTTGTCAGTTTCATTATAACTAAAATATTTCCATTTTTTCCTTTAATATAAAAATTAGAATGACCAAAATAATTATTTGCCTTCTTTTCCAGCACGTTTGATTTTCCTTTCCAGTGAAGTTAAATTATAACGCAGCCAGACGTCACTTGCTTTTCCTCTGTTGATGAACAGACTTAGGCACACTTTTTAGAGACTCTTGTTGATAATTACAGGTGTGCCGTAGCTGTGAAACATCTGTAATAGGCGGCTCCCTCCTGAAAACTGTACGTGCATGTCTCACCTTTATCTCACCTGCAACAGCCAGGCCAAGTTTTTATGTTGAGGCTCGTCTCAGGAGGCCCCTGTATGACAGTGAGAGTACTTCTGTCTTCTGAGGACACACAGACAATTAAGCTTTAACGCGCTGATTGAGGCAGTAAAGCAGGAGTCTAAACACTGGCACTCAGAAATATGTGGACGCTTAACTTCCTTTGTTGCCCGGCACACATCTCCGTTCCAGCGCACGGACACGGTGTCCTCCAAACACCTCGGAGCTGAGGCGTGCTAGCATTGGTGTGTCGGCACCAATCTGACAGCACGGCTCTCTTTTTACTAAAATAACCAAAACCGAGATCCTGCTCCGACCAACATGTGACATTTCACAGTTAACGTAATTCGCGCTGCCACTTCAGCAGCTGCCAGTCGGACTTTACTTCGCCTGAACATGTAAAAAAGTAACACGTGTCACATGCTGATGATTACATTCTGTTCTGAGGCATGTACAAGCTCTCTTTTTGCTCTCCAAGTGGCCGAGGCGCTTTTTCATTCCCAGCGAAGGCTTCACAAACACAGGTACAGTCTTCACACGCCCAGAGATTTTCTTTTGAAGACTGGATAAACAGTGTGACTCATGCCAGTTGCCATGGCACAGTTTATTGTCTGAAGGCCCATATGTTGGCTGCTGGTTGTTACTTCTTTGCATCATTCTGGGATGGAAAGAAGCCTTTGTGCCCATACTTATATTATATATTCATTTGGGTAAAACTTTCAAACGTGTCTGTCCATTGACTCCTGCGTTTTGACTGTGCCTTTAGGTTTTGGCAACAAAGTAGCTGCATGAAAATACACTGAGCTTTGTCTTTATTATATCAGCCTGATATCCTGATACACTATCTCACTCAATTGGAATCCAAATTATTCACATCCATGATTCAGTGATCCGGCTGGATGAGCAAACACTGCCAGGATTTGTCTGAAGACTGTCAGTCTGACTTACATCACTGTCTTGTTGCTTTAGTGTACTCACCTGTACACAGAATAGTGACAGGAAGGTGTGTGTGTGTGTCCCTACATTCCTTATCTACAGTTTGTGAAGCTAATCTCCTGAAAGGATGGGAGATTAGCAGAAGGGCAAATACTGATTCAATAAACCATAAATCACACAGTACTGCTTTCCTTTGCATAAGAAAAATGGCACCTTTTGACTTGGTTTTCTTTCATGCACGTAGCTGTTAGTTCAGTTTGTTTCACTGTATCTACACTGACAATCAAAATGAACTTGCAGGGACTGGAAAGTTTCTGCTGATGGATAATCTGCTATTCTTCACATTTGGTTACTTGTCAGAGATCTGTAAATGTGCTGCTCCAGTGTTAAGAAGGATATTTAAGTGCCTGCATTTTAAGCTAGGTAGCATGGCAGCGTAGCGGCTAGCACTCTCACGTCACAGTACAGTGGTTCATGGTTTAAACCTCTTGGTCATTGGACTTTGCATGTTCATCTGTGCGTTTTTGGTTAATTGCTGTTTCTAAATCAGCTGAATACGTAGATGTAAGTTAACTGTGCCTTGTAATGTGAAGCATTATTTAGGTGTATGTTTGTTGGATAGCATCCAATGGTTCAGCTGTAACTCTTCCAGGGTTCAACCTTCCAGTGACTCATCTGAAATCACATCCTCACCTTTTGGACTTGTAAGTGATACAAACTGAATCTCCACCAGCAGCTCTCCCAGATCTGAGTTTTAATGTAAGGAATGAGGACAGGACATTTACCGCAGATCAGATTGTTTCCACCTAAGGCCATCAGATTAGAACCAACCTTTTGACGGTCTCAGTGTGGGGGGTGGATTCAGGGTTTACGTCCCCCCGTTATACAGAAAAAGACAAAGAAAAAACCTCCTGGTCACATTCCTGATGTGATGTGCTGCCTTCAGGCTGGGAAACTGTGAAAACGTCAGCAGTGTCACGTCTGAAATCGTCCTGGAGTATTTTAAAGTAGAATGGGAGGCAGAGCTTTCAGCTTCTGTGGAACCAGCTTCCAGTTTGGAGTCAGGAGACAGACACTATCTTTACTTCAAGATTAGCTAAAAGGAACGTTTGAAGCCTAAAGCATATAGTTAGGGCTGGATCAGGTGACCCTGAATCCTCCCTTAGTTATGCTGCAATAGGTGTAGGCTGCTGGGGGATTCCCATGATGCATTGAGTGTTTCTTCTTCTCTCATGTGTTTATACACCACTGCATTTAATCATTTAAGCGTGTCTTTGTCCTGTCTTCCTCCCCTCACCCCCAACTGGTTGCAGCAGTTTGCCGCCTCTCCCTGAGCCTGGTTCTGCTGGAGGTTTCTTCCTGTTAAACCGGAGTTTTTCCTTCCCACAGTCACCAAAGTGTTTGCTTGTAGGGGGCCATATGACAGTTGAGGTTTTTCTGTTTTCTTTGTAGTACTTTTAGGATCCTTATCTTACAATATAAAGGCCCTTGAAGCAACTGTTGTTGTGATTTGGTGCTATCTCAATAAAATTTAATATTTTTCTTCTGAAACCAGGAATGAGAACATGTGAATGGTCAGAACATGACTGCTTCAAAGCAATCTCAGTGTAGCAGCACATCGGCATGCACAAGGAGAGATCCTTGAAGGGAAAACGTCACAGTTAAAACAACTGTGTTTGATCCTGAAGCTCGTTAGGGCATCCATCTTCCACAAGCTTTCCTGCGTACATCAGCAATGGTAACAAACCTGCACCACTTACAGAAATCTAGCAAATGGTTGCTTTAAAAATGAAAGTACAGTTAAACGTGCATATTGATAAATGGTTTATGTGGAAGATGCTTGGGAAGCAGAATATTTTACTTCAGTAGGCAGATTGGGTGTTTCATGAAATGTGTAGTGCTCCACAGGTCACAGTGTCCTTGAACAGGACCCGACTTTAATGACTCGTTATGGTTCGGCTGGTGCTATCCATGGTACTGCAGCTTCCCTGAAATAAGTGCATATGTCTGCACCAATGCAGTCAATTATATTTTCATACTGTTCATAATTCTTACCATCTAAAGTTAGTTCACAGTTATCTGACTTCATATGTCAGTTTTTGTAGTAGGATCAGTTCTAAATGTATATTTATGGAATCGCTGAATCTATCTACCTCCCCATATCAGGTATTCCAAATCCTGCTTTACTTCTTCACTTCTCTAACTGGACATTCGTATTTTCATTAAGTCTCAGAGACTTGACCGTGTTGCATTTCAGCAGGACCAGCTTGACCCATTTACTGAGGTGTGATTCCTGTTCAGCCACAATAATTAAACGATGTCATAAAACAGGAATTTTGACATCACAGCTTTTGATGTCATTTTGACACCGCATGACACTGGTGTCTGTGTCTGTGAGGACAAAATGAAGAATGTGTGACAGAAAAATCAATCGTCGTTAATAAATGATGTCCTTTTCTGACATGTATCAATCCAGCAGTGGTTGTATGAGCAGGGTTTTTCTCCTCTTTGTTCAGAACTCAACATTCAGCTTTTCTGCTTATTTTTAGGATTTATTATAAGCAAATATATAAAAAGCTAAAATCAAGATTTCCTTCTAAATTTTTTCCATTTTTGTCTGACTTTGAAATTATGATTGGAGATATAATTATTTTACAGATAGACCCATTGGTCTGGCTCCTGTTTCTTTGGTTTTAGCATTGGAACCTCCCTGCGTGGCTTTTTTAGGAGCCTGAGCTCATTTGAATGTGAAGCTGGAGTGTTAAGTGGATGGAAAATGCTAGCAAGCCTGTTTAGTAAGTTGCATCCATTAACAGTAACGAGGCAACACAGAGACACACATGCCTCCTAATTTGTGTTTAGCAAGAGAAAAATAACTTCACCAAAACTCGAGCGGATGTCATGACTTTGTTTTGTATTTTTCAGACACTTCAACAAACACAATAGAGAGTTAGAGACAACTAGTGCACAGCTGTCTGTATAATGCATGGATTGAAGCATTAACTCAATTTGAATCAACAAGTTAAACCGATTAAATTTGCAGTTGTCAGAAAGGTAGAAATTGGCTTTAGATGGGGGGGGGGCATTTTATGGTTGAGAGTGCGGATGGCTTGGGAATAGAAGCTCCTCTTGAGTCTCTCTGTCCTTGCTCGGATGGTGCGGAACCTTCTGCCGGATTGCAGAAGTGTGAACTGCTTGTTTCCAGGATGAGACGGGTCCTTCAGTATCTGCGCTGCTCTAGTCCAGCATCTCCTGGTGTAGGTGGAGGTGTCCTGAAGCGGCAGCAGCGTTCTGCTGTACGGATCGCTCTCTGGAGAGCATTTTGGTCCTTAACACAGCTGTTTCCATACCAGGATGTGATGTTCTGTGTGAGGATGCTCTCCACAGCACCTGCGTAGGAAGTCCTGAGGATCGCTGGCGAGACCCTGAACTTCCTCAGTTGTCAGAGGTGATACAGGCGCTCTCTTGCCTTTTTGGACTGTGCCTGAATGTGGGCAGACCACGTCAGGTCTGAGGAGATGTGGACACCGAGATACTTGAAGGACTGCACCCTCTCCACTGGAGCTCCATTGATGATAATGGGCTTGTAGTCTCTATGCTGACTCCTTCTGAAGTCCACCACCAGCTCCTTGGTCTTGCCAACGTTCAGCTGGAGATGGTTATCCTGGCACCATGATGCCAGATTCTTCACTTCATCCATGTAGACCGCCTCATCGTTGTTGGAGATGGCGATGGAGGGGTTAGACGAACCTTTTATGAAACTTTATCTTCTGGTGCATCATTTTCTTGACTCTGCATCTTTTTGCTTGATCTTTGGTCTTTGCAGCATTGAGTGACTGATGGATGCATTTGGTTAGACATTGCTTTTGCATGAACAAGTGATTAGAGAATAATGCACGAATGTTTTACCTCGTTTGGCATAATTGGAAATAAAATATAAATTCAAATGCAGACATTAAATATTAAAACTGAAATTCATATAAGTGGGTAAGAAATGAAGCTTCAGTGTTCAACGTTTGAGTGTTTGTGTTTCAAAGCATCTCGAGTTAAAAATTTTTGAGTTTTGAGGTGGCTTGAGACACTTTTTCCCACATAAGCTGCGTGAAGCCAAGCTTCTGCAAATCTTCAGATGATACACTTGGTAAAAGTTGTACTTTTCTGGGTGGATCGATTCTCTGCATCGGTGAACCAAAGTGAGACAGTTGGTGAGGACAGATAGTCAGGCTTGGGTACGCAGCATGAAAAGTGAGTCATCTGTGGCATCAAACAGCTGCACACGGACTGTTTAGAGACGGACGATTTGCACTGTTGCATGTGTCAATATGTTGACATGTTGATGTGGATTTATTCATGTTTTCATTTGATTTTATTTCTGGGCACAGGTACAGAAAACCAGGCTGTAATCAGGCTCCGTCATCCTCCATCATAGTCTGATTTGGGAAAGCTTTGTTGTGCTTTACAGTGTTTTCAGTGCTGATGAATCTCTGCAAGCTTCTGTTCTTACCCAGGGGAGGGGTTAGACTGGCTTATGAAGTTGGTGGATGGGGTGGGGCTTGTTGTTTAACTCGCACGGCTGCTTTACAGTCAGAAATTAGCAGCTTCCTGATGTAGATAAAAAGCTGTATCAGATATGAGAACAACTTCAGCAAACAGGTCAGAAATACGTGATGATTTCTTTGGTGTGAGTAGAGTTTAATCGTCTCTTGAAAAGTTGAAAACAAATGTTAGTTTTAAGGTGATTTATCAGATCGGCATGTAGATGAAAGAGCTGGCCTTTGTTTGGATCTGTGAAAGTGTAACCAGGGCAGAGGAGGAGAGGAGAGGGGTTCGCATGGTGGGGAAGGTGTAGCTGTGCAGTGGGAGGAAATGGCTCGCTCAGATTGAGCTCCATAATCATTGTTTTTTTTGTTTTTTTTTAATGTGAAGAGGCTGTGATCAGCTGACCTGTGCTGTTTGTGGATTCATATATTGGCACATGTTACAGGAGAATTGTGGCTGTTGTTCACGCATTAGCCATTATACATCATTTGCCTTTATAAATGACTAATAAGTTGTTCCAGAAACAAAAAACGAAGCCTCGTCTTTGTCCTTTATCTGTGTATATGTATCTGCTGCCTCCCAGCACCTGACCTCCTCCTGGAGACCTCCTGGTGATGATGGATCCCACAGTCTGCTCTGCAGCCTCACTGCTCCATAACTACTCTCTGCTCAGTAAAACCTTTGATTACACCAAATAATTTCATTTCCCTGCATTTGTTCTCGAAGACGTTTCTCAGTTTGACCACATATGAGATGACTTCAGCAACCATCACACATCAGCTGATTTAAAAACAACCCTCTAAAAACAGTTGAGACATTTTATGTTGAAAATTTAACTTTTTAAATGTATAAATTGCTGAACAGTCCTCTCCATGTCTGAGAGTTGTTATCACATCTTCTTTTTCTTTCTATTCAAAAGACATAGTTTGACAAATTGCACTGAAACAAAGAGAAATCTAAAGTTTTTGAACAAACAAGGGAGGATGAACCAGCAGCGCGCTGCAGTGTGACAGAGCTCAGAGCGGCCCTCTGAAAACCAAGGTGCAAGGCGTTGTGCATGTGATCCATGGAGGCCTGCGGCGATGTGCATCAGCCTGATTTAAAACGAATAGACAGTTATGCTGATAGTTGGTTTCATATGGGCACGTGTTCAATACCTGATAATTGCATAAATTATAAAAGCTGCACTGTACTTAAGGCTAAGTAATTATGCCACATGGGTGTAATTACTCTTATTTCCCTGTTGTTGTAAAACGTGTGCACATGATTCATTAGACGTTAATAAGACTGTAATTGGAGGCTTGAGTAAGTGAGAGAACTTCAGCACACACCGTCCCCCCGACAGGCCCTACATGAGGAGGACTCGCACGGCAGCTTTTAACAACAACAGCTCACAGTAATGTCAATCTGCAGTGCCGCAAATAAAGATGAATGACGAGCCAATACATCAAATGTGGAGGGCTCTTGGAAGGCTGGAGGAGAGGAGATGTTGATTTAGTGAAATTGGAAAGAGAGAAAGAGAGGCAGTGATGTGGGTTCAGTGCAGATGAAGCGCCATCGCCGTCTATTTGACACTGTGACAACCTCATTTAGATCTGAGAGAGAAATGAAGGGACGCAGATGGAGGAACAGGGAGAGGGACCGGGACGGCTACACTGCAGAGCCAGCTGCATGGAAACGCCTGGCGTGGGTTTTGACATCTGGTACTCTGAAAGACGGAAACGAGGGAGCAAAAATCTTTGTCTGCACAATATCAGAAAACCTAGATTTGCCGTAAAAGGCTGCAGGCTGAGAAACGAGCCACACGAGCACACGGCCGTGTTTGTTTATGACGTTTCTTATCCATATGTATCGATCGCTATTAACTTTTGTGTTCGCCCTCGCGTCGTTCCTGCACAGCCTTCTCTCCACCTCGGCGTCTCCACCGTGGGAATACAGAGTAGCATATCTGTCAATTCCTCTAATGATTTTCTCCCTTTCTGTTTGTTTGCTTCGGTCTCCGTTTCCATGCTGTAAATATCCAGTCAGCACGTCTCTCCCTCTGGGTTTTTTTTTTTTTTTTTTCTTTCCTAGATTCAAAAAGCAGAAAAGACACTTCATCCACTTTCTCACTTCGCTCTCCATCCTCTGTCTGGCGCTCTGACTCGCTCTGTGTTTGTCTCATTAGGGTTCAAACCCTGGAGGTGTAGAGCCCTGTTGAGTTTGTGCTGCTCTATCATTTGTTGTCTTTATGCTTTGGCCCAAATGTTCTCCTTTATCCTCCTCCTCTCCGCTCTCTCATTATCACCTCTTCTTTCACTGTTGCGTCACACTATTACTGCCTTTAAATCTTTGCTGCTCTTATCTTTTCCCACCGATTTTCCTTCCTCCATATTTCCTGAACCTTGTCTCACTGGTTTGGTACCCAGCGTTTTATTCCTTAACCTTTCTCTTGCCAGCTTTATCTTCTCTGTTTGACAGGCAGATGATTCATATTCGTCCTCTCGTGCTTGTTTGAATAATAACACATTTTCTCCTGTCTGTCCACCTTTCTCAGCTTCCTCTTATTGTTTTCTCCACACGTCACTTATTTGACAAACAACTCATGTAATTTCCTCCTTCTGTGTGTGTGTGTTGAAAATGACATCGGTGGCTACAACGTCTCCTTAATAAAAATAGATTCAAACACGAGTATAAAGGCAAACAGCAGCAGAAACGAGCTCTGACTACAGCGAATATAAAACCCGCCTGTTGTGAGGTTGAGCAGTATTTGCACAGTTACATCGTTATTCCCAAAAATTAGTAGTGGGTAAAATTTAATTAGAGCCCAATATTTGAATGGAAGTCCAAACACTTTTGATCGTGCAGTTAATTTTCTTTAACTCAAACTTTTAGGACAAAGCGACAGTTTAATATTAGAACCGCCGACTCGATGTTGTTTTGGTGTTGTCAGAAAGCCGGCTGATTCAGTTAATGATGCTCCTTTTTTGTCCGCTGAGCTCAGAGTGCAGCTAACCTACTGCAAAGACTAATCTGTTTGTCCTGGTCACACACACACACACACACACACACACACACACACACACACACACAATAGCCCCGCATGTGTGTGTATTAAACCAGGAAACAAACAGGGAGCGTCTGGCAACTGGGGGTCAACAGTGTGACCTCCGGAACAAAGGCTGGGTGTGTA
>VUQR01036887.1:81118-94782 GCA_015108515.1 Hemichromis elongatus
CTGAGCTCAGAGTGCAGCTAACCTACTGCAAAGACTAATCTGTTGTCCTGGCACACACACACACACACACACACACACACACACACACACACACACACACACACACACACACTGCCTCACACACTGCAGCAAGGAAGCAAATGTTAAAGAGGCCCAATTTCTGCTTCCACATTTCACTAACAGACCAGCTACTAATGAAGCTGTAGGGTCTGAGAGGTTTAGTCCTGGTTTAACATAAGCCGAGCCTCGGTGCTGCTCCTCACTCACCCCCTCCCCTCCCTGTTTGGAGCTTTGTCTAAAATCAAGGGAAGTATTCACAAATGCCAGAAAATGACTGAAAAATGGAAGAGGTGCCCTTTAACTTAAAGGTTCTTGCTTCAGGCGGGGGGAGGGATGTACTGTGGTGGACACATTATGATTTTTCTGCGGGTACACAACAACTGCACCGCATCGATGGTCCGATGGATATTAAAATAGTGGTCGAAAAACTCCTCGCATTTAGAAGATGGCTCAGCATGAGAATGATCCAAAGCACAGCCAAGGCAACCAAGCAGTGGCTAAAGAAGGAGGCCTGCCCAGTCTACGGACCGCAGCCCTGCAGAGAGTGTGTGAAGGAGCTGAAGCTTGGAGTTGCCAAGCAGCAGCCAAGGAACCTAGAGGTTAATGTAGAGGAGAGGGCCAACCCCCCCCCCTCCCCCCCCCTGTGGTCTGTGCAAACCTGGTGACCAACGACAGGAAACATTTTCCACTCTGCGTGCCAACAAGCACAAAGTCACCAGCTGTTTTGGGATCAAATAATAATTTCAACTTTAGTGGAATAAATTTTTTTGGCTTCGTGTTCTCGATTCCCAGTCTTGGTAGACTCACACTGCACCCGACCCCTACGGTGCCTCCTGCGGGTGCTGGGCCTGCAGGAAGATGGGCCCATGTCTCTTTTTCGGGCTGTGCACTAAGCACTCGAGCCCCATGCACTAAGGCCCGGCCACCAGACGCTCGCCCTCGGGCACCCTCCCCGGGCCTGGCTCCAGGGCGGGGCCCCGGTAACTGTTCCCTCCACGGTCTAGGACAGGGGTCTTCTGTTCTCTCCCCACTCAAATGAAACTCCCACAAACGCAGAGACCGTTCTTAGTGAGTGGGTAAACGTGTGACCAAACCGTTATCCCCCCCCCTGTAAAGACCATTGTTTTTCCTCATAAAAGGGATGTTTTAGGTATTTAAGCATTCATAAAATGTTTGCTCTACGTAGTGTGACTGCAGGGTGTGAAAGTATTTCTTTATTTTAAAGAAAAAGAAAAAAGAACCAACATCCACCAACTGACACGCATGTTATTTATATCTGAAACCTTCATTTTCACAATCAGCGGAAGGATTTTTGCATTTTTTTTACGTTTCTCTTTTTTTTGTTTTTCTTTTTGTAGTTGAGAAGAAAAAAAAAAGTCTGAAAACGGAAGTGACACTTCCGGCTTGTTGGGAAAGCAGCTGCACTCAAAGCCACAGTGACTCAGTGCAGCTCTGCACCGCCTGCCCGTCTCTCTCTCTCTGCCCGCCTGTCTCACGCTCTCACACACACACACAGGCAAACCGATGTGTGCTGTCACTGTACTTCTCAGTTTTGCTCTTTCTGCTGCTGCAGAGTGTGTGCAGCTCGGCGTGTGTGTGTGTTTTTGCGTGTATGTGTGTAAGCCCCGTGGGACTTCCTATGGTTTCAGTTTCTCTCAGTCTTGTGACGGTGCTCATTAAAGAGCTTCAAGTTTTCTTCCTCTTCTTCTCTTATCTTCTGTCTTATGCTGTCTATGCTTCTCACGTCTGCACACACACACACACACACACACACACACACTGCGCCTTTTCACAGCTTTGTGTGAATTCGGTCCCCGGAGGTGGCGACGTACCCGTGAAGTTAATGTCAACAATAAGTCGCAGCAGCGCTTTGGTGACAGGTGTGCTGTCACCTGTTCAACCTGTGCACCGCGAGGAAAGTTCACTATCACCTTCTGACAAGATTAGATCACTTTTAACACCGTGGCATCTTCAGGTAGCGCTGAAATTAAGCTCGTCTCTTTCTGCTGAGACGGGAACTGAAGAGGAACGCAAACCTGCCACCACTGTTTGATAAACTGTTTTTTTTTTTTCCCCTCGCGTGTTTCTGAACACAGATTAATAACGATTCTAGATTCTTGATGTTCCGGCGCTAACGAAGTGTTTGTGAATTTAAGCGTCGTGTTTTTGGAGCCTGCTGTTTGTGTGAACGCTCACTTCCGTCAGTGCTGCAGTGGAGGTTAAACACGGTGTGTTAGCACAACCCATAGAGCCACAATGCCCACAACGACAGAGGAAACGGTGCGTCTCAACACAACCGGAGCTCTTCTTCGTCTGCCTGGGTTTGAATGTTTAATATTTGGACCAGTGTTAAAAACATCACAGCAGGAAGATAAAACGAATGGAAGTTGAATTTGAGTGAAGTTAATCGAGTAAAATTACCCACAGCCTGCAGTTACTGTGTCAGAGTGGTAATCAGCAGTGGTTAAAGTGGTTTTTCTACCGCTCGGCCCTCTGAGCACGCGTTGGAGGCTGAAAGACTGAATCTTTATTTACCTCTGCACTGTGAACGCATTTTCTTATTACTCAGCAAGTGTCTACGTGCTGTCACTTAAGGCCAAGCACGACTGCAGCACACAAGATAATTAACTCCTATAAGAGTAATATCCATCAACCAGATTTGTTCTATTAAGTTCCCGCCTACTTTAACCGCAGGTAATGAAGGCGACCGTAAGATTGATTTGAAGTCTGTCCTGAAGTCTAAAGATGTGCGACTTGTCGTGTCCCTCTTTGTGCTTTGGTGCAGCCTGAGCTCAGCTGTTAGCACTGGAGCCACAACAGAAGATTACATGTTTGTAATGCACGTCATTTTCAGACATTGGAACGAGAACGTGTTGTGCGGGTTGTGTGTCTCGACTCATCTAATGTGTGGTTCTGTAGAGAGGGCAGTGGGCAGCTGTGGGTCGTTGTTGAGGACGGAGACACAGGAGCAGGTTGTAACCAGGGATAAACAATCATGACTGAACAATTAAGCCGTGTGGAGTCGTGAGCTGGAGGCCGACTGACACACCTGAAAAAGGCTACAGTGTGCCATCTTCAACTTCGGTGCTGATTCCCCCCCAAAAAGGAATTATGTAGTAGTTTTTCACAATTTGGCTCAGTCAACCCTGACAGGTG
Organism: Hemichromis elongatus; assembly: GCA_015108515.1. Lineage (NCBI taxonomy): Eukaryota > Metazoa > Chordata > Actinopteri > Cichliformes > Cichlidae > Hemichromis > Hemichromis elongatus. Next base: position 84,335 of record VUQR01036887.1, read on the forward strand.
TAATTACCACAGCTCTGTGCTTGTCTGGGGTGGGGGTGGGGGGGGGTGGGGGGTCTTTGATTTGAAACAGTTCATTGATTTGTCCTGATTGACTTGCTGTCAGTTTTATCTTTTCTGAAAAACGGTTGCAGCCAAGTGCTGATTCATCTGCCACGGAGGGTTGAATGCTGCGCCGGTGGAAGCTGCAGTTATATTCTGGAGTCTGAAAAAGGAAAAAAAAGAAATGTTCGAGTAACCCTGAGATAATATTTCCTGTTCACAGTATACGAGCCCTCCAGTTTGTGAGGATTTATTTTGTAGGTGGAAAAATATACCAGTATGTGAATGTCTGCTAATTAGATTGGCACTAACTGTCTAGCTTCTCTTTGCTGTGCTGCACTCATCACTCTGGTTTTTCCTTCCTGCAGTCGTGTCAGTCGAACTGTGCTGGCAGGACAGGAAGTGGGCTCCTTCGATTTCCTGTTTGATTTCCTCTTTGATTTCCTCTTTGATTTCCTGCACACTTAAGTGGAACAGTTTTCTTTATTTGCGGGTGGTATTTTTGCCACTGTGCATCTTTTCCTCAGCGTTTGACGTTTTGTGACCAAACATCTGCTGTTAGTGGCAGTTTAAATGAAAAAAGCACCTCGTGCACCTCTGGTGCTCGAGCTAAATGCAGAAAAACCAACACGTTTCACAACTCACGCTTTCGGGGTTTCTCGAGGTTTTCATGATAATGATCGATTTCTTCAAAGACTTGTGGAAACTCTTTAGTCTTCCTCGGAAACAGGTGGCCTGCCCTCCCTCAATCTCAATGCGGCTCACCCTTTCATGTTTTTAATGACCTCTGCAGCACAAAACTAACGTTTTTATCTCAATATTACATTTCCTCTTTCGTGACAGCTGATTTTTTTCACATCAGCTAATAAAAGTCAGAGAAACAGATTTTTTAATAGATTTATGATGCAATTATCTGACAATTATGTGATGTGCAGAGTAGATAATTCTACTAACAGCTCATTTAAAAGCCTTTACTTCAGTTTTAATAAGTTACATTCTAGTATTTTATTAATCTGTTAAATAAGCACCAAGCAGGAGTTACCTACACCTCAAAGGAAGCAGTGTGCCAAACAAGCTGACGTTCACATGTGTGAATCACCTGCTTCAGTAAACAATTACTGTAGTTGTTAATGTGTCTGATAAAGTGAAAAGTAGTGCACTAAGTGCTGTAATTGGTTTATTTTAACATGCTCCTCTTCCCCGTGGTGCTGAAAGCAGTATTGAGTATTTTTCTTGGTTTCACAACGATATGTTTTCCAGCTTTGCGCGGTTCTAATGACACGGAGTCTGTTCATGTTTGGATGAGTCACAATCACGGCTCATCTCCTCAGTGGTAAACCTGTTGTTGGGCCACCAGTCTCACATCTTCATGCATGAGAGCAGCTGGCTTCCTCTCACACTGAGCCGTCTCGCTTTTATTTATTGGGAGGAGCCGTGCAGTCTTTTATTTTAGGTTAAATATTTTTCTGAAGGTCTTTCAGTGCTTTCACTCACTTCCAGTTCAGTTCTTGTACCTGACCCCTTTCAGAGGCTAAGTCACTTAACGTTGACCTGTGAATCACTCGAGAATAAAAATAGCACCGCACTAAGCAATGAGCCTGTTCTGTGTCTACACATATTAGCATCTATTGCAAAAAAAAAAAAAAAGGGTTTGTTTAGTTGACTCAACTAAACCTGCCACAGATACCAGTCTGGTGGGAATATTATGGTGTTTTTGCACCATTACGGTGATTCTCAAAGAGCTACAGTGTTAAAGTTAGCTCGACTGGACACGTGAGGGACAAACAATAAAGAACCGTCAGCAGATGTCAGCGTCTGAAAGTCATAGCTTAAACAAAACAAAACAGGAAGAAGCTTTAAACTGCAGCAGGCAGGAAAAGGCTGAGGGACGGATGCTTAATTATACAAGAACAGGGTTAAAAACCAGTGGCGACAGGTGGTCTGGAGTGATGGAGGAGGTCGTCTGTAAAACACAGAGGCTCTGTTGTTGTCTGGAGAGGCCTTGTGGCAGTAAGCACAGAACAGTACCGTCAGTTATTCATCCACCACCAGTTGTTTCAGGATCAGCGCAAAGATGATCCCGATCCTGCAGCCAATGTAGGAACGGCTCAAGACTTTTGCACAGCACTGTGTGTTCTGGATCATTTGTTTCATTATTACTGACTTTACACGACTTAATCGCATCGTGCTGTGCAGGGCTGGTATGCTCACACAGCCCCAGATGAACACGCTCAAACTGGATTTATTTCTTTTTCGACTTTTCTGCATAACTTTTAAAAAGTTTGGCTCGTTGAACTGCTTAGCTCTGTGCTCTCTGGCAGAAATATTGCATCTTCTCCAAAACTTGTTAGAGTTAATTAGAGTAATTTAATGTTACACAGAGTTAGATGTGCAAGGTGAAAAAAAGAAGTCTTTGATCAAAATTGCTTCAAATTGGGGTGCCATTACCCCAAACAGTGCACCTTTCCTTAGTTTTCCAGCATTTGCATAAGAAATGTTTCCTTCCACGCCGGCTTCAACAGCCCGGCAGCTGAAAGCAAACTTTTCACTCACCGCCCACAAGCTGAGACTCGGTAACAGCGTCCCTGGATGAGAGTGGCAGTGAGGAAGTCATTGTAGCAGACTGCTCTTCACAGCTCGCAGCCATAAAGAACCTTCAAGAAATCTTTACGCCATAATGAAGACAAATTGATTGTAGTAGCTTGGTGTCGATGTTATAATGAATTAAATGAAAATTATTTCAGGTCTTTGGAGAATACGTGATGCTGACCGGAGAATCACCTCTGAGCTGTATTTCCTCTTGTGTCCTCTGCAGGCATTTGTGTCTCACTCTGAGACGCGGCTGAAATGAGCAACTAATCGGGAGCTCGCCTGTCCCCGTTCAGATTTATGTAGACACTGATGAGGAGCATTAATCTACTGCGAGCTTGTGACCGAGGTTCATCCAGACAGTTAATTTCTGCAGCTGGAGACTTTCCATCCAAAGGCTCGGCAACAATAAAAAACGGATCGTTCATTTGCGACTTAATGAGATTTCTACATCACAAATAAGTATGCGGCCTAATACTGCTGAATGCATCCGAACCTGTTTTAGATTTACAGCACTGCAGCTTCTCTCTGCAAACTGTGCATGTGACAATGTTTCGCTGCTTATTTGCAACCTTTATTTTTGCAGCCGCTCTCCTTGTGCTGAGCTGGCGTGTTCACCGCTCCAACCTGCTTCACATTTATATCAGCAGGCATTTTACATCTGTGACCAGTGCAAGGAAAAACATCAGGAACTGAGAAGCTTCATTTGTGCAGTTTGGGGCTTAGTGCCTTGCTCAAGGTCTTACTAATGAAAACAAACGAGTTACGTGAATATCGGTGATCGGCCCCGGGACCTCGCTCGTTGGTCGATTACGTCTCTTTAAGTATTCTGACCGTCACCATATTGGTGTTATGAAAGCTGATTGGACACCAGAGACTCGGATTAGATTAGTCATAAGTCTCTTCTCGTTTTTGACCCTAACAACGTTTCATGCATTAAAACTTAAGCAACTAGTGAATATAAGCTTTAACTCACCAGGAAACTGGTTAAGGGTGTTTTCCTGTTGACTTTGATACCACCAGAAGTCTTATTTGTAACTAGTGGACCTCCCCCTGCTGGTCATTAGAAGTAATGCAGGGTGAATATCTGCTTTGGCTTTAGTACCTTATCTGTAATATTCCATAATTCAAAAAAAATATTTACAGCCAAAAAGTTATTGGATATTTAAAGTTTGAATATTAATGAATAAATTAAATTAAGTAGTTAACAATCACTCTGTGATTTTTGTGACATTGTAACCTGCTCCCCTTTAATGTTCCTGAGAGAAACTTGGTTCTGTTGTAACTTCTGTTGTAGCCCGAGGAGGCGTTTTTTTTTCTTCTTCTGCAGTCTCGTTATGTCTCGGGGACTTTTTAACAATCTGCCGAGCACCTTATGTTTTAAAAGTAAACAGTTTTTTTTTCCTGCTACGTTCCATCAGTAGGGAGGCACTGCATGATGGTTTCCAGACGATTACAGTGGAAAACAGGATAACACAGACGTTTTGTGAAAACCACGTTTGCTGTTGTACCTGCTGAACTTTCCAGGCAGATAACTATTTGGAATCTGCAGGAGCTGAATGCTGAATGTGTCTCACGAGCGTTTGCTCAGTGTGGAGTGGTGAAATCACAGGCAGCTGACCTTTGACTTCCTGCTATGTAAATTAGCTCTACTGTAGATAAACATATCTGAGAAAGCCTTCAGGTGGGATAGCTCACCTTTGACACAGTAGATATCGGCATCGCAGCTCTTCTGCCGTTGCCTCGAGCGTTTTGCTAAGTCCCGTGCTTGCTTTGCTACTTCTCCACCTAAATAGGCTGCACACTACTAAAGAATCACACACATGTTGCATTTGAAAGCCAAAAATGTTGCACGTACGCTTCAGATAAGCTTTATCAAACATTCGGTGGCTGTGGGCTCGTGGACCCTCGGTGTGATAAGGAGTTTTTGGTATCACTTGTAGGCACTTCCTGAGACGGGCTGCATGTCTCGGCTTTGTTGCAGCATCCCGCTTTGTTGTCAGTGTGGCTTTCTGATTGAAACGTGATTTTTTTTTCTGTCAGACTTTATTCTTTCAAATCTTCACGCGGCCTCTCTTCTGCAGCTCTGCTGATCGCTGTCTGGTCTAAACCCAGCTAGCAACAGCTACACAACAAAGCCCCAAGTCCTTCATGTGCATCACACACTCTTCATGACACGTGTTCGGTCTCACAGCTGTGGCTGTAGTCAGTGTGAACAATGCTCACAGTCTTATTAAGGTGCAGACGCTATTACTGAGTGTGTGTGTGTACATATACGTGTAGTTAGTCAGTGTAGACATTAAAGAAAAGAAACATGAATCCTGATTCATTCATTAGTCAGTGAAAGTAACTGAACCAGCCAATGTAGGAAAGGCTCAAGACTTTTGCACAGCACTGTGTGTTCTGGATCATTTGTTTCATTATTACTGACTTTACTTAATCACATCGTGCTGTGACACGCACATGCAGGGCTGATGAACACATTCAAACTGGATTTATTTCTTTTTCGACTTTTCTGCATAACTTTTAAAACGTTTGGCTCGTTGACCTGCTTAGCTCTGTGAAATATTACATCTTCTTCAAAACTTGTTAGAGTTAATTAGACTAAATTAATGTTACACAGAGTTAGATGTGCAAGGTGAAAAAAGTTTATTCATTAGTCATTTATCATATGACACTTCATCAGCAGCAGCAGCGGCCTCAGGGATGAACTAATCCCATGATGCAGACAGTCTTGTGCTAACATACAAAACTTGATTATCTGAGTCAGATCCCAGCCGATGAGCTCGTCTCAGTACCAGATCACATCGGCTTCTACTCGTCTCTCCTCTCAGTGAGCTGCACTCATCTTCAGGCTGACTTAATCAGATTAATAACTGTTGTTCCTGCTGTCAGCTCAGTTCTGTTCTGAGGCAAAGCGTCAGTTTGTAACAGTTACAGTTACGATATGATCAAAACATATAAAACATTTGTCCCACAGTCAAACTGATGCTCTACACAGACTTTGAAGAAGACTTCCTGGTGTTTCTTTCTGTATCGTTTCTTCTTCTGTTTGCTCTTTTTCACCCCGGTTGGTGTCAGACTGGGTTGACCTCTGACCTTTGCTCTTTTCTCCTCCCTGCATTGTGGACTTTTGTTAGCTTTGTGCTTTTTGAACCGTTGTTTATGGCTTTTTGTCTGTTTGGCTTCAAACAAAGTTAAAACGAGCTTTAGTTTTACATTTAAAAATTAAAGCTTATTGTTTTAGTAACGTTTCTATGTGACAGATGTGACTTTATTGTTTTCAGAGCCTTTCCTGCCACATGGATACCAATTCTCTGATGTGTCTATGAAACCACTAAAATATTTACCCACATCTTTAGAAAAGGTATCCGAGACCCTTTCCTACGTTTGTTTAGTGGCTGCTTATGTGAGCCTGTGGCAGGTACTACTGTGGCAGGCAGAGGTACGACTCAAACACAAGACGCAGCTTTATTTGCTAAAACATGAAACTCAAAACTCTGAAACTAGGATCTGGGAACTATTAGCTACAACTAAGAATTAACAACCAGGAAGTTAGGAAGGAAACATGTGACACAAGGAGACACAGCACACGCAGACGACACGACAACGAGCAGAGGGAGAGCGAGGCGTTGAGCGAGGGGATGGCAGCAGGAACACAGGACGAACAAATCACACATAACGAGAAAGGGGAAGCAAAGCTGAACACAATGCACGAGAGAGACGGACTACCAAAATAAAACAGGAAATGCAAAACAGAGACTGGCAGCAAGGGAGACCAAGACAACCAGGACATGAAAGAGAACAGACCAAATAAACAATGACTAGAAATACAAATGATTAAACTAGAACGCAAAAGTAAAGGAAACAAATGAAGACTAAGAAAACTAGATCATAGATTATAAAGTAAACCAAACGGACAAAAGACGCAGCACCGTGACAGCCTGTAATAAAGTCATTGATGTTAGCTTTTCCAAAAAACAAACAATTATTATTATTATTAGTAAAAACAAAAACAGAGGCGTCAGTCGGCTTTAACGGAGCTGTGATGATAACGAACAGCGCCTACTTCCCTTTGTGGCGGGGCGTGGTGTGCGCTGTCGCTGCAGGGAAGATGGACACACCTGCACACATCTGCAGTCACGCCTCGCCAGCACAAAGAGCAGTGCTCTGCCTGTGTGTGTGTGTGTGTGTGTGTGTGTGTGTGTGTGTGTGTGTGTCTGGCAGCCCTGAAGCTGCAGCCGCGTATTTGAAACTACAACCGTACTTAAAAATAAAGCGTGCTGAATAGTATACAAATGTGGACCGGTCTGCCGTGTGTAGAGTTATTGCCCCGCCCTCTTTTCTCTGCGTGTCTCCTTTACCGCCCATTTTTTTGGTTTGTGTGTATTCTCACATTATCCAGTTTGCTTTTATCGTGTTTGTTGCTTCTCGTGTGATTAGCGTGCGCACAGTAGTTATTAAGTGAAAATATAGATGTGCATTGCAATTACAGCATAATAAAACGGAGCGGTGCTGATGATTAGTGCTGGAGGAGAATCAGTGAGCGCACTCACAGAGAATAAGAAATAAAAGAAAACAAATGCCAAGGGGGGCATTAGGAAGTCGAGCAGAGAAAAACACAGCATTGGTATTCGCGGCAGACTCGCTCGTGTACTTTCATCCTTTAATACGCATCTGTCACTTTTTTTTTTTCCCAGTTCTTCCTCTTCTTTGTCTTTTGTCCTTTTTCCACCATCTGTCCAGGCGCTAGTATTTTCCCAGACGTGCTATTAAAAGAAAGGTAGTTCTTTCACCTGCTGCCCTGAAGCAACGCTTTGCCCTTCTGTTTCATTTCCTGTGCTGACTAAGAGGAATCCATCTTCTCCATCTTTAACTCCGTTCAAGTCCGTCCTCTTTAGAAGATCCTGTATTTAGTTCCGTCTTTCCAAGCTGTATCATTTCATTTAATACCAGCTATTTTCTAGTTTAGGCCCCTTGGAACAAACTCTTTGTTTATTTACTTTGTTTTACAGAGTAAAACAGCACTTTGTAAAAAATGTGTTCTTCTTAGGTCAGCCTAAGGCTTCTGAAGGGCTCCTCAGTTATGGGACTGTTGTTGACTGAGTATTAAAAAAGCCCGAGGCGTCGGAGCTTTGGAGAAATAACAAAACTCTTATTTGGTTGATATTATTAAGTTTTCGCCCTTTTATTAGTGATTTGAACACATCTAGACTCTGAAGCTATTTGCTGGGATTTTTCGTTTCTGTTCAAAATGAAAGGAGAACCGATGGGAGAGGTCAAAGATGACCCACAGACAGGAAGCTGAAATCGTGTCACCGTCGGTGCTGACACATGCACCGTGTCCTTTCAGCACTTGACACACAAACTGTGGACACGTATTGAACAACAACAGCTGAAGTCTTTTCAACATGAAAAAGTTGGATGCTGTAGATTGAGCCCTGAGGTTTGTCAGGCAGACGTTGTGCTTTGGCTGCTTCACCACAGGAAACCTGCACACTGGCAAATCTTTCTTACCCAGCGCGCTAAAATGTGGCACGAACACATCCTTATGCATGAAGACTGAATCCCTCTGTCACCGTAAAACTAGTGGCCACAACACCAACACGAGGTGGACACCCGGTGCAGATCTGTGGGATCACAGCAGCTTGGACAGTAAACCTGGAGCAAAGAGAGGATTGACTCGCTGTGCTTTCAGTTTCTTTCTCCATTTTGATGTTAGTTTCTTCTCTAACTGCTTAGATTTTTCTAAATCATAAGCAAAAACAACCAAGTCAAAAGTCTTCAAACCCCCCAAATTATAGTTTGGACCAGAACAATACAGCAAACACACATTGTCATTGCTGTGTATTCTATATCAGCGTACCAAAATTGTACTTTCAGATGTTTTTGTGGTGCAGACGGCGACCTAAAAAGGACTTTCAGTTTCTGTATCGCTCACCGCACAGAACCTAATAATCAAGGCCAGGCTCACAGCTCATCTCAGCAGAGCAGCGGAGTAATTGTGTGTTTTATGTGTCACTGCTTTCATCTGAAGTCGTGCTGAACGGCGGCTCCGAGACTCGGCTAGAAGACCGAGGAGGAGGCTTAAATACCGACACTGTAGAGACTTGTAAGAAGTGATACCTTAGTTAGTTCCTGTCAATGATGAATGAAACGCCTGCTGAAGAATGCCCTCGCCCTCCTCCAAACACACACTTAACGATGCACCTCTTGAAACATGTTATAACCCGAATGAAGTATTCTCTTATACATCTGCAGGATAAGTATTCGCGTGCTACGTTAGATCTCACGTATAGAGACACAGGAGCACCGAGCCAAGTATGTGTCAGATATCTGCTTATGCTTAAAATCAATGCTCATGTTTCTTCCTGGGAGTAAAATGGTTATTCAGTGTTAAAGCAACCCATCGAGGCTCTGTTTCTATATGCCAGTGTGTACTGATACGCTTTATTTGTTCAAGGAAAACATGCTGGGCAAGTTTGACCCTGTCTCCGGTCCCCGCTCCTTCATCTGAGTCCACATTTTAAACCTACGAGATCCTTCCCGAGTCTGGAAGATCTGGTTAGCTGCTTGAAGGCCCGCTGTTAGTAGAAAAGAAATTAAACACAAAGCGTCCTTGAAACATCTGTAACAGTTTCTGTCCGTTGGTGCGGGGTAGGGGGACTCATGGTGCTTGAACCCTGGTGTTAACATGAGCTTTGAGTCTAAACCGTTTAATAAATGCACCACAAAACCGAGCAAATATAAAGAGGCCAAGAGTTTCCACAGAGCTGCACTGATGGAGGTAATTACATGTGATGAAGCCCCGTGAGCGACCCCCGTCACAGTGCACATTCAGAGGGACACAAGGGGCATGTCAGTACTTTTAATTAAGCTTTTAAAAGAAGGAGGGAGAGCCCTGGGACACCAGGGTTGTACTTCATCTTTTTTGATGATGATCTGTGTTTCTCCTAATGCTAAAATGTGGCAGCCCCCAAAAAACAACACAAAATCAAAGTTTAACACAGCACCATAAAACTGAAGAGTATGCTAATGCACCCATCTGTAGCTTGATTTCAATGGGCTTAACCTCTGACCCCAACTCTGATATCACCTGGCGGCTCCTTTACGATGTGAGGGCATGCTACTTTGATGAAAGGCTCACTGCTAATTAATAAAAAGCTCCTTCTCTGAGCAGAAACACTCGTGTCCTGATGACAGCGGCCTCTTCTATCCAGAGGACGCCAAGCTCAGTGAACCGCTCGATGAGGATGAGACGAATGTGAATCATATGCTTAGAGCTTCATTCGCCCGATCTCAACCCAGCTGAAAACCATTTAAAGAGTTTTTTTTTTTTTTTCACTGATGCTTCAGACAGTTATCTCCAGCACTATCCTCAAAACATCAAATCACAGGAAAGACAAGATAATACAGCTACACATCACACCTACAGGATACGCATGCCATGAAGCTGCTGGTGCACAGTTATTGAGCTGATGTTAATGCCGGAGGATGTTTGGTGACGCTTACACACCTTCCACCTGCGGGCCGGTGTCCTGCAGGTTTTAGATGTGTCCTTGATCCATCACAGCTGATTTAAATGGCTGAATTACCTCCTCAACATGTCTTGAAGTTCTCCAGAGGCCTGGTAATGAACTGATCATTTAAATCAGGTGTTGACCCAGGGTGAGATCTTAAACCTGCAGGACAGCGGCCCTCGAGGCCTGGAGGTGGACACCCCTGTTTTGAATGATCCATCAGTTTATAGCTGCTGTGGTTCTTGAATTTTTCCAGTTTGTCATAATTCCTCTTACAGTTGATGGTGAAATATTTAGGAT
>VUQR01036887.1:94802-127496 GCA_015108515.1 Hemichromis elongatus
CTTACACACCTTCCACCTGCGGGCCGGTGTCCTGCAGGTTTTAGATGTGTCCTTGATCCATCACAGCTGATTTAAATGGCTGAATTACCTCCTCAACATGTCTTGAAGTTCCCCAGAGGCCTGGAGGTGGACACCCCTGTTTTGAATGATCCATCAGTTTATAGCTGCTGTGGTTCTTGAATTTTTCCAGTTTGTCATAATTCCTCTTACAGTTGATGGTGAAATATTTAGGATCGAACAGCTCGTCACCACTGTATCATCGTGTCACAGCACCACACAGACTTCAGCGGTCTCTTTAGAATGACCCGTTCTTTCACAAATGTTCATAAAGGCAGACTGCATGCTTTGGTGCTTGACTGAGTGCATGCCATGTGCATCTCTCACCTCAGTTTTTTACAGGTACAATTCAGAAACAGACCAAAGTCAAAACACTCAAATATTCACAGTATTCATTCTTCGTGTCGTCTATTCACCCTCCTCCTGGTGTTTTACCTGCTTCCGGAGCTTTAATGACGATTAATCGAAGCAGGATGTTTAAATGCTGCAGCTCAGTGCGTGAAAGTAAACGGCGGCACAGGAGGAGGATTATGGGTCAGAGACTTTTAATTTGGATCACACAGTCATAAAAGCATAACATAACATTTATGCAGAGGTGTTAGTGGCTGCTAACAGTGAGCCGGTGTGGTGGCCGTGGGACTCATCCCTGTGGGCAGACATTTGTATTCATCTACTTGCTTATGTTCACACTGCATTGACGGCTGGTTCAGGCCTGTGTTGCTGTGAATGTGTTCTTTGCGTTAAGATGCAGGTGCAGTCACCTGTCCAGTTTACCTGGTGTTGAGCGTGGGCCAGGCTAAGCTCAGGAGTGACAGAGTGAGGTTGGCTTTGAGATGAGCAGGCTGTGTGTTTGTGTGAAAGGTTCTGTCTCTACATTAGCACGTGTGTTAGAGCCTATTGGAGCTGCGGAACAGGGATGTGGAGCAGTCACTGAAATCCTTCAAAGTCTTTCTTGTGTGCATCATGTTTAGCTTTTTGCAGCTTTGTTCATTTTATTTATTTATTTTTCTTACATTGGACAATAATTACCTTGTTATAACATGTTGTTGACCGTCCATTAAAACATAGAAACCTGCTGTAAACATATGAATGCATGTAAACAGTAGCTGCGGCTAATGTCGCAGTTGCTAAACTGTAAGATTAATCCACAGTAACAGCTCACCCACCGGCTCATCACATCCCAACAACATGATGGGATGTTTTCACTGAAATTTAGCATTGGATTTTTGCGAAGTGCAATGTTGTCATTGTAGCAATAAAAGGTCTCTTTGCTTTCCACCAAATATAAAACAAGCACTTAAGCTTCAAAAGTTATATATTCTGGTTTTCTTTGTTTTCCGATTGATGATCAAAGTTTTAAAGAATAAGTAACCAGACGATCAGGCTTCAAACTGCTATAAACAATCCTTAAGTTTACCTTTCTTACTGATGTAAGGTGATCCTCTCATTACGTAATCTCAGACATAGAAGCCCCACCCACCTCCTGTTCAAATGTTTATTTGTGACGGACAGCCAATCAGTAGAAAGGTGACTTAAAAGGACGGGGGGCGGGGGGGAGCTGCACACATTCCCACTGGGAACCGACCCAGTATAGCGACCCTCTTCCAGTGGATCTGCTGGGAGTTTTAGGCGCCTTATTCAACTCCAGTTTGATGCTGTTTATCCAGTTGTGTTTTTGAGGCTCCTAGCACCCTTAAAGTTTGCAGTATTTCCCATCGAGACCCAAACTTGGGAAGCTCCGTGTGAAGGATAATTGGCGGGTAGAAATATGTCTGTTTCCTAATTTGCTTGGCCTTTGGCTCGCTGTGTGCTGGACTGGCTTTTGTAAATGAACTGCTGTTTCCTCATTAGAGTCGGGTCTGTTTTATCACCCAGTAAACTGTTGAGACAAACAACAGAGGGGGCTGTTATTTTTCATCTGCTAAAACGAAGCGCCTCGCTCCTCTAGGGTTTAATTATAGCGTGTTGAACTGAATTAGAATTAATGAAACACTTTGTAATACTTTGGGACAGAAGCTGCACATCAAATTGTCCTACTTTTACCAGTGCAGATTTATCATGTATGTGCTGTAGGCTGCCGTGTACGTTTTGTATCCTGTTTATAGTCTCAGTCATATATTAGGCAGAAAGCTTTTGTGCTCAGGACCACAAAAACATTTAGCTATCGCAAACGTTTTTGCTGTTTTCCAAATCTTTTCTAAATTTTTGTTTTCTTCTTGTCTGATTTTCAGCTGAAGCAGGGTTTATGTGTAAGAGTCCAGCCATAGCCGACATCGTGATCCTGGTAGACGGTTCCTGGAGTATCGGGCGGATCAACTTCAGGCTGGTCAGGACCTTCCTGGAGAACCTGGTCAAGGCCTTCTCTGTGGAGATTGACAAGACTAGGATTGGTGAGAAGATGTCTGTCCCTTTGGAGGATGTAGGATGGAGTCTGAGCCAGTTACTGTTTAATATTTCATTGTAGTTTAAACCCTACTGTTATTTTTGCACGCAGGTCTGGCTCAGTACAGTGGAGACCCCAGGATCGAGTGGCATCTGAACGCTCACACCACTAAAGAGTCTGTAATCGATGCTGTGAAGAATCTGCCGTACAAAGGAGGAAACACACTGACAGGTGCGATGCCAAGCGAAACCCCAGCCTCCCACTGGTTATTATGGTCTTCTCTCCCCATCAGAGCTAACAGATAATGCTCAGAGGTGCACTTGGACCAGAGCCCGTCCTTTTGCCTGAGCTTATTAAACTGAGGCGAGCTCATTTTGAATCGGTCTTCAGGTGTTGGTGACCTTGCCGCCTTCGGCTGATAAGAGCCGAGTGTGAATCAGAAGGTCAGCTAGCTTTTTAAAGTTTTAACATCACTTCTAACAGACAGTAGAAGGAACTACATAAAGACATTCACCAACAATTAAGACAAGATCGGTAAAGCAGGAATGCAGCACATGCACAGCACAAATCAAACGTCTTTTTGTGTTTGTTAACTTAAACCACCAGGAGGAAACGGTTCATAGAAGTATGAATGGTCTTGGACTATACAGCCATCAACTATATTTCATTTGTTTTCATGTTGTTTTGGGTGAAGAGGGAAAATTAAAGAATCCAAAAAAATGAAAGATGCAAAAATGAATCCGCGTGGAAATCATCCCACACTGAGCAGACGGTCCTGGCTGTCCACAAGATGAAACACGAAAGAACAATCAGCATTAAGCAGAGTTTCTAGTAGCCGTCCAAAGACTGCCTGAGGTAAACGTGCAATCCCAGAGCAGATTTTATTGGTTAGATTAATGATAGGTAAAGGTTCCTGAACATATTAGATTGCACGTCTTCTCACATCTTCTTTGTAGAACTGGTTACCAGCAGTCACTCTAATGCTAACTGGAGCGATGCAGTTGTTGTGGAGCACCTTTCTACTATACGTGTCACTGACTGAGTCGCACACATCTATGCGGTAGTTTGTTATCGATACCTAAGCAGGTTTACGTCCACGTGCATTCACTGATGGATTCTTTGGAGCCAGCTCAGGTGGTGGTGCTGCGCCACATTGACAGGAGGAGCCAGGATTAAGGAGATGACCCACTCTGGTTTAGTGAACATCACAAATGTCCACCAGAGAAACAAAACAGTCGGTATCAGTAGATGTAAACCGACTTGACGTGAGTGGGCGTCTTCTTCCTGCACAATCATCAGTTATGGAGCTCCACGGAGATCTGAGCGAAGTCTGATACGCTTCACTGATCGTGTCCAGTTACATTTAGAAATTATGCCCATCACGTCAAGTTTGACCCTAAAAATCTGTGCAAGGCATCACGTATGTCTCGCCTCCAGTCACTTTGTAAATAATATCATTTAGCTCCCAAATAAAAACAAAACAAAACATTGTTTTATCGGCCAAAATACTCACAAAGTTAGGACCATTCAGTCTCAGAGTGGCCCTTACAAATCCAGCCCACTGAGCTGATACTCGTAGACTGAAATTGTAATTTAGTCCTATTAAGACGTCCTGATAGCTCACTGGGAAACTTTCACTTCATCTGTTATTCTGATGGGAGAGTACAAACAGGCTCAAAAATAAAAAATATCTATCACAGACGTCCACCCTCCCTGACCCTCCTCAGGACTTTAGCTTTTCCTTCTTCCTGTCGCCAAGTGCTTGTTGATAGGGAATCATCTTTAACTTAAAGTCGAGATCACCTTGAGACAGGCTGTTGCTATCTGACCCTCTTTAAATAAAATGTAATTGAACTCCTTGTGCTGCTAATGAACCCGATCTGTCGCTGAAGGGAGCGGCAGGACTTGAAGCAGTCTGTTAGAAGTTGAAGAAGACGTCTGTAATGTCATTAATGGACACAGCTGAACTCAGCTGCTCGTTATGTTATCAAGCTCATTAGACCAAAACCTTGTTGAGCTAATAAGGCACTCTAGAACAATCATTTTCAAGTCTTTGATTGCAACTCTTGAGGCTACGTCAGGGCTCAGAGGCATTTATCCGTCCTCTCTACACCACGGTGGGAAACAAACTGTCAGCCAGGACTCAAAAGTTCAGACTGTAAACGGCTCCAAGCTCCTGGACGTTTATCCAACACATGGTAAATGTAACGTGGAGTGCATGTACGCAGGTATGTTACATGTTTGTATGGTTTTCATCACACGTAGAACAACCCAGTGACATTATTGGTTTTTGCCGCCTCATATTTGCTCAACGCAGCATGAAAGCTGAATGAAAACAACATTTTCTTCATTTTTGGGGCTAAAATTTCAAGTTTTCTACATGATCCATCTGTGAAATTCAACTTTATATCTCTAAGTGGTTTTCACAAATCGACAATTTTTTTTTTTACTGGTTTGTGCCCAAATTTGGGACTTTGGGTCCTTTTTTTTTTTTTACATATTTCATCTAGCCGATACTTTGGTTCTCAAAATTCTTTCCCAAATTAGCGATCCTGTTCCTGATCCTAATAGTTTTGAGCCGTAGAGGATTTATACAAATCAGAGACTGCGACGATTTGAGAACAAATGTCTCTTCTTCTTATTTTTATTTCAGCGTCTCCATGTTTTTGCTTTATCTTTCTTTAAATGTAACCAGGGCTGGCTCTGACCTTCATCCTGGAGAACAGCTTCAAACCCGAGTCAGGCTCCAGACCTGGCGTTCCCAAGATAGGAATCCTCATCACCGATGGGAAGTCCCAGGATGATGTGATCCCCCCGGCGCAGAGCCTGAAGGATGCTGGGATAGAGCTGTTTGCCATTGGTATGACCTCCCAGCACTGAGGGCTCCACATACCCTGTGCTCAGCTGCTCTGCAGCACGTTCGGCTGGTTGAGAGTAGTGCGTGTAGCAGAGCCGGAGCTCCTCTGAAAGGAAACACAGATGACACAATGATACTCATACATCTGCCTGTATGTGTTAAAAGCCTCTGATTTATTGAGCCCTGCTTTGTTTAAACGCTCTGAGTCACAAACAGAAGCACAAAGCTTTACGGAGTCACAGTTTTGTTCTTCCTTTTGAGTTTGGAGCCTGAACAAAACTCCGTTCTGTGTTTGTGCTGAAGTAGCAGGTTATTAATTAACTGACAGAAAATTAAATACAACACCTTTAATGATATTTGCAGCTTTTCAGCGGGCAGGAGCAGCAGGCAGCATCCCAGATTTACTGCTGATTTTTTTTCTTACGAATATTTTTGAAATGCTTTTAATTTGTGACTACTCCTGATGTTATATTGTTCAAATATACCTTCTTTGGACTCGATCTGTGCTTCTTTAACACTTGTTAGCGTGTCAGCCTTTAGCTTTAGTTTGTAGTTTCAGCAGCGTAGGCGGTCAGGAGAGGGAAATGGACCAAAGTTTGGAGGTTTAGCGATAGCATGAGGAGTCCTCTTGCGGAGAGCGCATGTCAGAGCCTGGCGACTAGTTTTGCTGTTGTAAATGAAGTCCTGTGTATATATTCATGTTCTGGTTGCATCATCGAAAACCCATTTCCAACACCTTTCATGTCACCCGTTCCTGTCAGTAGGATCACTCGGTTTTCTCTCTCCAGGTGTGAAAAATGCTGATGAGAACGAGCTGAAGGCGATTGCCTCACCTCCAGAGGAAACTCACGTCTACAACGTGGCAGACTTCAGCGTGATGAGCGACATCGTGGAAGGGCTCACCAAGACCGTTTGTGACCGCGTGGAGCAGCTCGACAAGAAGATCAAAGGTGCGAGGAGCGGCTTGAATCCGCAGAGTCATAGATGAGACCGCACCGCAGAGATGCTGCTGGTAGTTTACATCGGGGTTGCTTTGTTGATGCCATTGGTTATAAATAAAACAAGACCGCCTTCCCGACAAATATATGGCATCCTTGTTATCTATGTAATGAAATGGCCACATCTTTGTGCCACATAAGCACAGATGTGGCTTTAGATAGCACGCACAGATGTTACAGTTTATCATTTTCAGAGTCACTTTGCACACACAGTGGGATTATTTCAGCTCTCCGAGGCTGGTCTGATCCGAGGTTTGCACATCATAGAAGATAGATCTCCTCTTTCTTTATTATCTGCAGGGGGGGCGGAGCCTGCTCCGCCACCAGCCGCCGTGGCGGCACCTCGTGACCTCGTGACCTCAGAGATAACTGCACGTAGTTTCCGGGTGACATGGACACACGCGTCGGGCCAGGTGGAGAAATACCGAGTGGTCTACTACCCCGCCAGTGGGGGGCAGCCAGAAGAAAAGGTATTTTATTTGTTTTATTTATTTTATTTTATTTTTTTTTAACATTTTTTTCTGTTTTTACTTTCATGTCATGTCTGAAGGACAAATACTTTTTCTTGCAAATCATTCAGTTTCCAGCAAACGCCAACTAGTGCTCTTCATTTTTCACCCGGAGCGTCTTCAGGCTGTTACATTTGAAGCTCCCATCAGAGTTTTTCCACCACGGTGAACAGCACTGCTTTTATTGTAAATGTCCAATAAAGTGTAAACTACTGAAGTGTCAGAGTATTAGGGGGCTCATCTGGCTTTCTGGCTTCTTATAACCGACCAAAGGGAGCGCTTTTCTTTTGTCACCTTGATTAGTGGATCTTTGGTCCTGATTCGCCTCCACGGAGCAAATAAAATACAGAGAAACTATCTGTGATGTAATGGCAGCATTTTAATTAAAGCTGCTCGGCTAATCCTTTTAAGGGTCACTTGCAGAAGTTAAGTAATTTCTCAGAGTGATCTGCATGATAAATGCCAACAGTTATGCAGAATTTGCAGTAAGGGAATAATAAAAGCGAGCACTCTGGTAAACTATATTCTATTACTTTCATTGTTAGCAGTTACTTATGGAAGATGTGAAAAACTGTAGCATTGATGTGTCTGTTTAAACAGTGTCCTCAACTGCAGCTGTCCACTGACTTGCTCTATGACGTAGGTGTTTTCCCCATGCGCTGAAACCTCCTGATAATGCATCCAAACTTTGTTCCCCCACCTTTACTACCACGCAGACATGCGGTGCTGTAATTTTCCAAGTTTATATTTGTGCTCCTGCAGTTCCTTCTTATTTTTATCCCATTTCTCTTTGATGTTTATTACAACTTGCAGCTGGAACGGCCCAGTTTCCCCACAAGGAAAACTGAGGTTTCATCAAAGCTAATCTGATCTAGTTACACTCAATTTAAATCTCTTTGGAGAGAGCTGAATGCCTACAGCAACATGTGGTGCATTTTTCAACCTTGTGATATGCAGTCGCTTAATAAACAGGAATTTTTTTGGATATTTTAATGCTTTTTGACAAACAAAGTTCTGCTGTCTATTACAAAGACATGAAGAGCTCTAATTTAGAGCAAATTAGGATTAATTTTAATCCCGACTGTATCAGACATTTATGTCCCGGAGAGCAAAGCTGAGATGAATGAACATCACAAGCAAACATACTTGTTTAGAGTGTTTGACTGACGGGCTCATCTCATTCCACTATTGTAAACTTACCACACTTGACGACACTGCTGTGATATCCAGGCTGTGACCCAGTGGGATCTGTCTTTTAGGTGGTCCAGGGGACGCAGAACAGCGTGGAGCTGAGCTACCTGAACTCCCTGACAGAGTACCAGGTGGCTGTTTTTGCCGTCTATCGCAGCTCCGCGAGTGAAGCCCTGAGAGGAAGTGCTACTACACGTAAGTTTATATGTTTACAAAGTCAAACAGATGGAAGCAGGCAGGAAAAGATGGAAGTGAGCGTCCTTATACGAGACACTTTGAAGCTAACAGTGACTGTATTTGGTGCACTTCTCTGCTAATGCTAGCAAACCTCGTGCAGTCACCTTGCGGTCCTGTCGCCTTTGAATTGGGGACCAGGTCTGCGACCAGTCATAGTCAGGTTTTTTGATGCATTCGTTTAGTATTGACTGGAAATGAATGCACTATGTTTGTGATGATCCTCAGATTAACTTGGATAAATCAGAGAATTTCTGAAATCTGTTACTGCCTGCATACACGGAGAGCCACGCTAACTCTTTATACCGAGTTCAGTCTGAAGCTCACAGATTTTAAACAAATATTCTGAAATTGTTCTACAAATACTTACACAGTTGGTGCAGGACAGCACTTTCATTGTTAAATGATGCAGGGGCTCGGCATCCCTGCTCCTATGAAGAGATATCAGCAGAATGAGAGCAGCTGAGTCGAGTCTTGAGTTGCAAAGTGACATCCTGTGGACGAGTTGCGCTCATCAGTGAAGACTAGATGGTGATCTAGACCAAGATTCACCTGCAAAAACCTATAAATCTGTCTGAGAGCATCTGCAGTTCCTTTGAGTCAGACTGAAATGTTGTTTGGAGGCGAGTTCCCACTGAGTGACCTGAGCCGGTGGTTAAGAGTGTTCAGAGTGCTCTAAAAGGCATGGCCAACACAAGCACAGGTCAGGAACAAGATGAATTTATTAATTCATTTTTCATTATTTGCTTAATTTTTTCACATTTCGTTTGTAACTTGGTAGCGGCTGATTCTGTGACTTTGTTTAAACCACACGATGAAGATTCATCTCTAAAGGTTGCAGAGACAAATGAACAATGTCCGTTTGAGCTTCATTTAATTATTAAGTCCCTAATGAGGGATCTGAACTCCTCTTTTTTCCCAGCATGCACCTCTTCTATTATGTGCTATCAGTCTCGGGCTTAAATGGCAACCCTTGAAGTGGAGGTCACCTCTAAGACCGCCTCCCCTGGGATCTCTCATTGTGCTGTTAATGCTCTGCATCCAACTCATTTCTGCTTCTGTTGAGTAGAAATGTATCGTTGCCAACACCGTAACACACAGTTTGCGATCACACTGTCCGCGCCTTACTAGAGATCAACAGTGGGATAATTACCCAACGCGTCTAAACTGAAGATAAAAACTCCCCGTTAACCTGCAGGGCTTTTAATCATTTATTTATTGCTTTAACTTTGCTTTGAAGAAACTGACGGGATCGAGATGAACAACACACCTTTGGTCTTTTCGCTCGGTTCCGATGAAGCCGATTCAAGACTGTTGAGTTACAGCAGCCGTAATAGCAGTGATAGAGCAGCAGATAAGTGTTGTACTACAAAGGAAAACAGTGAATTTGGGCCATAAAAGCTACACAGGTGTTTCATTATTTATTCGTGGCTGATCCTCCTCTGACAGGATGCCTGTGGTGAGCTCTAATTCTGGTGGTATTGCCTGAGGCCTCGTGGTGACACGTGTACTCCGAGCCAGAGCCTGGCTGGGTTCTCTGACCTCTTTCGACCTGACATTCGCTGACGAATGACAGGGGATTCCTCCCCGATGGTCGAGGATGAATGCAAAGTCACAAGTTGACCTTGTAGCAAAGTTAATGTGCAGTGGCTGTTTGCTAGAAGCTGCCACTTCTGCCCTGCTGCACTGTCTGGTTAGGACGGCAAATTAAACATGATGCTAGGTACTAATTGATTTGGGGGTTTTGAGCAGAGTGTGATACAAAAGTGGAACATTTATCAAAGCAGTAATTGAGGACTGAGCTTAAGCTGTCCGTTTTCTTTCTTTGTAACCAAAATTCTGGAGTTTTGTTGAAGAACATAAAAGTATGAAGCTTCACCTGAACTGATCAAAGTGGCAAACGCACCGACTCTCTGAAACCAGACCTTTGCTTTGACATTTCGATTTTATTTGAATTTGCTGAAACTAAAAGGAAAAAAAAAATGCACGAGCTCTAAAACTATCGACTTTATTGGAGCAAGATTGTGTTTTTGAGTTGTTACTGAAATATAAAGTAAAATGTGTGCGTGTACTCTATAGGCGTATAGGAAGGTTTTTCTTTTTAATAATGTACAGTAAGGTAGACGGTGGGTTAGGGGACGACGTGTTGAGTCTCGTCTGGGTTCATGCGATACTCACTTTCACTAACAGGGTTTGGTTAAATTATTCTGCTGCTCGGGTGCCGACCTCTAACACCAGCCTACACACCAGAACACCACACCAACACTACATAACAGACTATAGAATAAAATATATATTCATATAAATCTGGGACTGTTAAAAAAATGTAACTAGGAACTGTCTAAAGATAAAAAGAACATAGAAAATACATAGTATGAAAACATAAAGGCAAGATAAAGATGAAAAAAGATGATTAGTATATTACTGTTTGTACATGTTTATAGTTCTGTAACCCCTGCTGATGGAGTTCCTGTCTATTTTGGCCTAGTGAGGATGAACAAGTCAAAGTAAGTGAAGGGGGTCATCATTAAACTGTCACATGTAACCAAGTCAAGCACAGTTTGAGGAGGTAGGAAAATATTGTAAAAGTCTGCAATCTAAAGATACGCTCATGAAAGGAAATGCAGAGACTACACAACAAGATGCAAACCACTAGATATACTCAAGAACAGGAAGGCTGGACTAGAAATTGTCGGTGTGCACAATTGTAAAGAAAACCACTGGACAGATGAACTTGTACTAGAATGATGATCTGAGGCACATCATCTCACAGACACCGTGGAGACGGTGGTATGGTATGAGTAAGCATGGCTGCCGGTGGAAATGGCCACTAGTGTTTATTGATGATAGAAGTAGCAGGATGTGTAAGTGTTCAGGGCTCCACACTCTGCTTCTACTCGGCCAAATGCATAAAGCTGATCAGACACCACATTACAGTGAAAGTGGACAATGACCTAAAGCATACTGCAGAAGGAACACAAGATTTTCACAATGCAAAGAAATGGCCAAGTCAGTCACCTGATTTAAACCCACCAGAGCAGCTTTTTAGTTACTGAAGACAAACGTGAAGTTACAAAGAGCCACAAACGAGCAGCCGCTGAAGGCAGCCGGGCAGAGCCGAGCAGAGGGAAACATGTAGTGATATCCATGGACCGTGTATAAAAATAACTGGAATTCCTCAACAGGTAATCCCAAAGGTTTTGTTAACCCTCTTGATTTGCTGCTGAAGGCCTCCATTTCAATCACATATCAGTCGCTTGACTTAAAATACACTGCGGTGGTTTGTCGAGGCAAAATCACATAAAATATGCCATCGGCCCAAAACGTAAGGACCTGATTGTAAATCTCATGAGTGTCTTTTCTAGTTAAATGTGGTTTGGCTCGTTGCTGGACAGTGACCCCTGAATAACCAGTCTGCATGTTCTTGGCACTGCTGGTTTTAACAACCCTGACATTATGCATTACTGTTTAAAATACATCAGAGAAGATTTGGATTTCTGTTTAATCATGCATGAACTTACAAGACCTAATTTACTTCTACTGCTGCAGGAAAGCTGTAGGATAGCAAATTCCTTAATCTTAGAAAAGGGGCAGTTTTCTGTGAAATGTGAATTTTCAGGACTTGTCTGGACGGTCCAAAACAGTAGAAGGTTAGTGTAAGAGTGCCGGATAACCATTTTAGATTTAATCAGCTGCACTTCCTTATTGTTTAAGAGTAAATGTGTCAGAAGGAAGAAAGGCCCTCATCAACATCCTGTGCTTGTGTCCGACAGTGGCCCTGCCCACGGTGAACAACCTGGACTTGTTTGATATTACTCACAGCACTATGCGGGTCCGCTGGAAGGCCGCCGCCGGGGCTTCTGGGTACATGATCCTGTACGCCCCGCTGACTGAGGAAGAGGCTTCAGATGAGAAGGAGGTGAGGAGTGTGGTCGTGTGCATTGAGAGTAAATGTGAAGTAAGACTGCAGGATTTCAGCAGGTAAACTAAATAATGAAAACGCCGACACCAAGTGAGCTGTGTGATCCAGAGCACGGGGCTCTCCGCTGGGCCTCGGCTCCTTTTCCAAAACAAGGTTTCCTAAACTTTTACATTTACATTTTTCCAAACACTTACATTTATTTACATTTACTTGAGGAGGGTTGGGGGTTTCAGGACACCCCTGCTGTGCCGCTCTCAGGCTTGGACACTTTGGAGTCGGCCACTAAAGACTGCTCTTTGGTCACTGAGCTATAGATAAAGACCCAGCGCTCATCAGCAGAGTATTCTCAACATGAAAGTCAGCTTTGATGGAAGACTTCATATTTGCTCTTCCTGGAAGTTTGAAGTGCGAACAGTCAGAAGAAGACGTCCACTGAGCAAGCTAAAAATACATCATCCAGGTTGAAGTGGTCCTGCGGTGCAGAAGGAGACAACCCTGAAGGACACATCAGCCAATTGAAATTCAGGCCTTTTTAAATGAACCGTACTTTATCATCGTGTACTTTCTAGAAGCATAAATGTGGATGTGCACTTTTCATATTGTTCTACACGTCAGTCTGACCATGTAATCGTTATGCTTTGCTGTAACCAATAAGCCAGCCTTCAGGTTTCTGGTGGGATGAATAGGATGAAACATGAATAAAAAAAGCTGAACTATAACTTCAGGTACGTGAAGGTTTGAGCCGAAGAAACTGCGGGAGAGCAGAAACCGCCTGGATGAGATCAGCAGCTCAGGATCATTCAGTTACATCTCACAATTTGACTTTTTGACTTTGGAGAAAAATCACCGGATATTGTTGGACATTTGCATAACAAAGCCACTCTGTGCCTGTTGACTTTTCGTCTGTGGTTTTCTTGTTGTTTGGCGTTTTTGTCTTTCGGTCATAGGAATTCCTGCTGAATTTGCTTTGAAATCGTCCATTAAAGATGATGGTGACTGTCGGAGCTGACAGACTGCTAATTGGCATTCAGCTGAATAAAGCTGACCTTCTTAGATGTCTTTGTAATTATAATTGAGTTGCTTCAAAGCAAATGTCTGCTTTCATGTGACGTTTCTGTTATTTTTCTTCATATTCTGCATGTTTGACACAGCGGGCTTCATAGCTGTTTGTACTTTAAACTATCGTTCTCAGGAAGGAAACGCAGGAAGGGGGATAGGAGGAAACGGCTAAAAGTATTCACCACAAATATTAGAGAAAACAGTTCCAGTAGAGAGTTTATTAAATCCACTCTAATAAACAGCACGGCTGATCCTGAGCCACCTTTCAGTGTGCCCACCATGCATGAGTCAAAGAAGTGCAGCCACCCTCGGAGTCACAGTAATTTATCTTGAAAAATTGTGACCAATTAGAGGACAAAACACAACCAAAGCATCAATTACACCTTGAAAGGCTGAATAACACTTCAAAGCAAAACACACACACGCATACAAAGACTAGCACCGAGTGGAAAGCACACATTAAAACCCAGCAGCAGAACAGACTGGAACATGGAGATCTTTGTGGGTAAATTCAGTGGTTAAGGAAGATGAGACATTCAAAGGAGAGGAGGAGAGGTATGAAGGGCACAGGCAGCCGTCCTTATCCTTCCTCCTCCCATTAGACCTCATTATGCCTACCGTCACATTCCCCTCCAGGCAGAAAGCAATAAAAACAATTTAGGAAGGAATTTAGAATCAGGATGGATGCTTTCCAGTGGTGAGAATAAGCCTGGCTCTGAGGCACTACTGTCAGAGCCCAGGCTTGGCTGCCTCGTCCTCGTGTGGCTTTCACTTATGGGCCGTGTGGGGACTCGTCTGGGCCAAAGCCAGACTCAAATCCAGCCCAGTTTGACTGGAAAAGCTTTCATTCAAACTGGTGCGAAGCTCCTCACAGAGAGCCAGTGCAGGTCTGCACAGATTGAAGCCGAGGGAGAGAGAAAGGAAGAGCACGAATGGGAACAAGAGGTAGATCGTACACAGGATGTGACTCCAATGGTCCCCGAAGCTGCCAAACAAAAGCAACAGTAACAGGAATTTGGTGCGCGTAACAAAATAGCTTTCTTGTCGAGCAAGAAACGCTTCAGCTCGTGCCAGTGCATCGGCCCGGTTCCAATCCGGCCCCTACACCCACATCAAGTGCCGTTCCAAACCTACGAGCTTTAAGCGGAAGTGAGTTATGAAGCCTGCCAGCGCAGTCTGCACCGATGCACACTGCTCAGAGAAGCACCACGGAGATGCACCAGGAACGGAGGAAACTCCACATATAACCGCACGAATATGACCGCGTGGTTCTAAAAGAAGGGTTGGATTCTGGGTAAATGCAAACAAAAGGATGAGATGATGTTTAAAGGCAGTGATGTAGAATAATGTCGTGTTTCAATAGGAGCTAAGGGCCAGTGTCCTTTATTTACGTAGAATTAAATGTAGATCACTGTTGATGGTTATGTTGGTCACGAGGCTTCTAAACTGGTGACTTTCAGAAAAGGAAACTACATTTCCTTCCTCTGCACCACAGACCAGAAACAGGTTCCACGCTACTTAAAAAGTTTGTGACCTGAAGACCTTTTAACATGTTTTACACAGAAAACAGACAAAAATGAAAAAAGTAAACTGATTAAATAGATCACATTCTACTAAAATTACAAAGCATACTTCATTTTATAATACATCTAGTGTACCGATGGAGGATACTGGTACCAAACTGAGCCAGAATTTGAAGTAGTACGATGTGTGCATGTAGAAGCTCTGGCCTCAGTCTACATTAGCTGGTCTTCAAAGAAGAGGATGTAAAATCGTCTTTCTTAAGACAAAGTGTGGCTGCACCAAGGCCCTGTAAGGGAATTAGGATTTTTTTAAGGATGCAGAGTCGCTTTGATAGAATCCGAGAATAAAAATATGAAGTGAGAAACAAGCAGAGTAGGGCCTCTTTAAGCCATCCTATCTGATTGCAGCAGCTCTGATTCTGATTGAAATTCCTACTTCGGTGTGAGAAAGGCAGGGGCGTTTAGAGCTCGGCGGTTAGAGTCTGTTCAGAAAATTGTCTCCGGATACAAAAACAGACATCAAGGCTTTAGTTATTTAACTCTGTTAAATCTTAGGCCAAGAAATAAGGTGGAAATATTCTTAAATGAAGTAAAAAAAACCAAACTGAATATATTAACAGTAATTATTAACCATGCTGTATACCAAACCCTCTGATTGTTCCTGTTGTAGTTTCAAGGAAACAACAAAAGCCGTTAGTTATAATATGTCTGCATCCAGTTTATCTTTGGCAGAATAAGTGATGGGAAAGTTGAATATTTGTGGGCACGTCGGGGATGCAGCTGCAGACTAGTTGAGTTTTATATTGGCGATAGAGATGAAGCCTCTGTGGGGACACAATGGTCTGTTTCTGCTAAGTAAACAAGCTACAGCTGCAAAGCAAAAAAAACAACTGATGTTTTTCTCACATTTTCAAACCGACCACTGAGGTCCTCCAAACACCTGGAGGTTCATCATCGTCCTTTATCCCTGGATGTGGGACATACTAAAGGAGCCTGATTGGCTCCTCCTGTTTAATGTAAAAGGAAGATCTCCATATTCAGAAATCATCTTATGCAATCACACTTTAATTCTCTGCTTGCCTGGACGGGACTGATGATGATAGTAGAGTAGACACGCGGAGAGATGAATAATAGGACGGATCAACGACTGGATGAAATCCACTGACAAGACAGAGATTTAAAGGATCTCACTTAAAGGAGTCTGTCTCTTTGCTAAATGCACGTACCTTCCTGCCGTGTGTGTGTGTGTGCGTGCAGGTGAAGGTGGATGATTCGGTGACTGAGGTGGAGCTCGAAGGGTTGACTCCAGCTACCGAGTACACAGTGACAGTTTACGCCATGTACGGCGAGGAAGCCAGCGACCCCATGACCAGCCAGGAGACCACATGTAAGTGTGACACATGCAAAACACTCCCGCCATCAAATGAATCTCAAATATTCCTTAGCTTTGTTATTAGCAGCCAATACCTGAAAAATGAAGCCAAGGAAAAGCCGAAACCTTCTGTTGGCCAAAGACTCTCACGTTCACAGATACACATGCTTTACCAGCTGGAGCAACGGTACACGTGCTGATCCATTTATTTATGAAGTTATCTGTTCAAAATGTATTATTAGATGTCAGCATCGCTGGAGGCACAGTATCTTTGAGTTACAGCAGCGGCTGTCTGCTTGGTGCCACCTTAGCTAACAGGAGTCACTAAGTTGGTCGTCATGGCCACTGTGTGTGCTTTTGGTGTCATTAGGAGCTTTTTTAATGGAGTTACCCGATAAACAACATGGATTACTGTTAAAGGATTTTATACTTATAATAGCTTATTTTAATGTTTTCACTATATAATTGAGAATTTGCTGAATGTGCTCTTTGTGTATTCTGTGCCTTTGTCAGCAACGTGCATGCAAAGAAACTGCACAACCAAGCAACTCACTTCCTTTTCCTGTATGTATGCATGTATGTATGTTCTTTAAGATAACCAGGTCGAAGGGAAACCAACACCTATGGGTGTTTCCTTGTATTGTAGCTTTAGCCCAAATGCCTATGTTACTTACATGAACTGACACAATGTAGACAATGTATAACTCCGCCTGTTTAACTATAAAAAGAGGTTGCAAAGGAAGCCTCAGCACGGGTCTCTGTGCTCTCCTGTGAGAGACGTACGGAGACTTCGTCCTTGCAAGTAAAACTCTGACTATAGTGTGATTATTCTCAACTTCTGTGTGTCACTAAGGGAATGTTTTGAGTTATCCTCTGACAATTACTATCTGTCTGGTGTAATAATGTTGTTGTATTTTCTCTTTGTGTTATTTAGGTGATTAACATTCATAATCATAATCAAACAAGCCTTCTAGGATTTGCTAATAACACCTTTAGGGCTCCAAAATATTGTCAGCTGTAAAGCTTCGATTGAACCTTTAAAACAGGCGTCCAAACCAGTCGGTAACAGCAGGGTGGATCCATTTATGCTTATATACAGTCTACGGTTACGATGCAGACGTCAGGCTTTAGCCTGGTTGGACTTGTCCTGTTGGCTCCCGTTAAACTTTGGCTGATTCCAGTCTAGACAATGTGGACGTCATCCAGGAGCTTCAAGTGTAAAGAAGCGGAGTCGTGGCTGCATAAACAATTTCAGTAAATATTTAGGCATGGAAATATTTTTTAAAGACACAACATCAAAAATACTCTTTGTAGTCCTTCGCATGCTACAGCCGTACGGGCTTTGAAGAATGAGAGGCAGGCACAAAGTTTCCACAAAGTGTCCTCATTTTCTTTTAATGTCCTTGGAGTTGAGATATGAAAGCAAGTCCCTCTGGTCCTCGCAGAAGTAGAAATATAAGGCCGCACATCAATATGCTTTACTAACTGTTGGTGAAATTCAATTTCATTAAATCGCAGGCAGATTCTGTGACCCTTTGAACTCGAGTCACTGCTGTTCTCGTCTCTGAAAGCAGCCGGCACATTTTTCATTTTCCTCAGGACATTAACTCTCAGCTGTCTGATACGCCATCAGGAGGAAGCCACATCTCCAAGTACTTAAACCTACATCCTCCATGTACAAACCTCTAAACCCTTTATCAGCTAATTTCTTTCATTATCTTTTCTATGTGTTTTCTAATCAGAGGGATCAACTGCCGCAGTCATATTTGCTTTTCATTTGCCGAGTGTTTGCTCGTAGTTTCTTCC
The DNA here is from genome assembly GCA_015108515.1 of Hemichromis elongatus. Lineage (NCBI taxonomy): Eukaryota > Metazoa > Chordata > Actinopteri > Cichliformes > Cichlidae > Hemichromis > Hemichromis elongatus. The sequence continues at coordinate 112,714 of VUQR01036887.1, forward strand.
CAGACAGCTGCAGCATGCCGAAGTCGTGCCCCAACACGAATCCTGCTCCTGACAGAAACGAGCAGCCGGCAATGCCGAGCTCTCTATGGCGCCCGCTTTGATTCCAGCTATTTTCTGCACCTCACTGTCATTCTTGAGAGTTTTGATGAGAGTAACTCGGCGCTCCGCCCACCCTAAATCCCCACCGTGCTCACTAATTAACATTTTATGAAGTCTCCTTTAAGGTTTGAGGCCTGTGGCTTTAAGTCAGGGCATGTTTATGTCTTTATGATGTGTGCAAGGCTTTGGATGCGGGTCAGGAGAGGACGCCAGCAACTGTTGAGAGGAGGCAGTGGTGGTGTTGCAGGGAGTGGGGGGCTTTGGGTTTCTGTCAAGTCAATTTTCATAATAAAATAACTTTTATTGTTCCATGCAGGCCGGACTTAATGCCCTTGAATAAAGATGGGACACATTATGTTTTGGTCATCATCTTTGTATCAGCCAGCCTGAAATATTCCTTCTGCATTATAAAAGCGAGGCTCCTCGTTAGCTGCACAGCACACGATGCGACTGACGGCCGTGATGTGCTTTTCACTCAGCGAGCTTGTTCGCATTCATTCAGACCGCCTCTCTGTGTCATCGCGGGCCTCTCGTCCCTCATTTCCTCTCATCATTTAACTGTCGTTTCTCCCATTGTTAAGACAAAATGTACTTTAATGATCATCGCAGTGAAACGAGGCCATTGCACATGCAAATGGATTGGATTTCTTTTTCTTTGAAGGAGCATGATGGAGATTAAAGATAAAGACTCATACAAAATCAGACTACAGAGAGTTTTACAGAGCTTCCCACTTTTACAGCCAGAAGCAGATCACGGGAACTCAGTATGCAGATTTGACTTTGAATTGGCTTTTCTTTCATTGGTTGTTTGTTATTTACTTGCAAACACCTTTTTTTTATTTCAGAAAGGTTTTGAAACAGAAAAGTAGTTATTTTCAGTCATTTAACTGCAATAAAACAACCAAATATTCCTGTGTGCAAATGGCACACACTCAGAAACAAGAATTGCACTACAGATGTTGACAGATGTTTGAGGGTTTGCCTGTGCTTCCCACACAACTTTTTAATGACATGCAAATCTCCAGTTTGACTTGGCCAGTCTGTATCCATCCATTTTCCTCTTTTGTTTGTCGTTTGCAGTGTTTGATAGATTCCGACTGGAATCATAAGTCTGTGATTGGTCGCCTTCAGCTCTCATTGCTTCTGAAGCAATGAGGCTAAAACCAAACCATCACTGTTTCACTGTTGTGGGATTTTCTTGTATTTTCCTGTTGTCTGTTCCATCCCTGGGTCTTTATTTTCTCAAGAACACGTTACTTCAAAAAGCCTGGTGTTTAACTGTATGTTCACTGAAAAATGTCGACATGCTTTTTGGGCAGCAGGGCCTTTTTTTGCTGGCTTTCTTATACATGCGGTCCCATTCAAACTGTAAATGCTGCAGGGTTACTTGCAGATGTCATTATGAAAGGCTGCGCTTCTTGAATACGTCTCTTTGCTTCAGACGGTGTGTTGCTGGAATAACGTGAGACTGTGTTACCTCTGTGGACAGAAGATGTAGGCATAGACAAGCGCTGGAGGTTTTCCACTGTGGTGCCCTCAGGAGCTTTTTAGTGCTCTTTGGAGATGCTGGGTTCTTTTGGCTTCATCCACCTTGCTCTGGATCAGCTTACAGTCGAAAGAAGTAGCTGGGATGAGAATTACCACTTGGAAAGGCTGTTCCCTCTCCAGGTCAGGGAAGAGTCGCCATCCCAAATAGAGAAGTTTAACTCTTTCAGGGTCTTGTTTATGTGGGGCGAGAGATCGACAGAAAGATTAGGGCAGTGTCAGCAATGCTGCAGAGGTTTTCTTGGTCTGCTGTGGTGAAGGGAGACCTGAGCATGAAAGTCACGCTGTTGTTTTAACATTCAAGCTATGTTCACCGTTGGCCATGAGATCAAAGTAGTGACTGAAAGAATCAAATCATGGATACAAGAGGCAGAAACCAGGTTCCTCCACAGGGTGTCCCTTAGAAATGTGCTATGTGGCTTCGTCAGGTGCTCGGAATAGAGTCAACTTTTCCAAATCGAAAGGAGTCGGTTAAGGCGCTTCAGACATTTGGCCAGGATGCCCCCTAAAAAAATTTCTAGTTGAGCTTTCTTTGGCTATGTCCTATTAGATCAAAGCTCTAGACCAGAGGTGTCCAACTCCAGGCCTCGAGGGCCGGTGTCATGCAGGTGTTAGATGCGTCCTTGACCCAACACAGCCGACTCAAATGGATAAATGACCTCCTCAACATGTCTTGAAGTTCTCCAGAGGCCTGGTAATGAACTAATCCAGGGCTCAACAACTCCAGTCCTTGAGGGCTACCGTCCTACAGCTTTTAGATGCATCCCTTCTCCAACACAGCTGAATCAAATGATTGGATTACCTCTTCAGCATACCATGAAGTTTGGCAAAGGTCTGTTAACATGCCATTCATTTGATTCAGGTGTGTCGAAACAAGGATGCATCTAAAAGCTGCAGCACGGTAGCCCTCGAGGACTGGAGTTGGTGAGCCCTGAGCTAATCATTTGATTGAGGTTGGCTGACCCAGCGTGAGATCTAAAACCTGCAGGACACCGGCCCTCGAGGCCTGGAGTTCCCCACCTCTGGTCTAGAGCCACATGGCTTTGTTTTTGCTACGATGCCCCTACATACTTAAATGTAAGCAAAACAGCAGAACCTGATGTCAGAGCTTTAAATAAGATGGGTTCCACCTATCACCGCCTAATCTGGAACCCCTCATTAAATTAAACAAAACGATGAGATTTCATTAGAGGTGGTGGTGATCAGTTAGTCTGAAATGCTGCACTCATCAATAATTTTAGTATTTAAACTATAATATCAAAATAAATAGAAGGAGGTGCTGAGCAAAGCTTCCAGCCGCAGTGACATCCGGAGCACCCCTGAGCTGTAGCCTCATCTGTATGGCTTTTTGGAAACTTTATTTTAGTGTCTTTAAACCTTTAAATGTTCTTTTTGCTCACTGCTGTTGGGATCCCCCAGTGTAAACGCAGTGGCAGCGCCTCCCTCCCTCCAGCCCACTCTGTAGTTCCGTTTCTGCTGCTTTGTTTTTAATCTGACCCTGGGTATAATTGAGGTGAAGCACCGCTGGGTACAATCAGAATTATTTTTCTTTTCTTTTCTTTTTTTGAAGAAAACAGATCAGTGACTCTGAATATAAAAGTTTCAAAGCTCAGACAGAGTCAGATTCTGAGGCTGAATTTTTAGTGAGGGCAGGTTTTTTTAGACCTCCGAGACAGCGAGAAGAAATGAGAAAGAGAGGACATTTAGGCAGAGCCTGAGGGAGTGCCGGTGATGTAATGAGCTTCTGTCCACTTTATAATTAAAAGTAGTGGAGTCCAATAACCCTTGTACAAACCCCACGAGTGCGAGTGTGAATGAGACAGACCTGCTTTTATCAGGGGTCAGGATTTCAGGCCTCACACGCAGGCTCAGCTGCGTTTGCATGTTCGTGTCTCTGCTGCTGATAAGGAGCATGAAGCTCTTTCCTTCTTTCTTCGTTTTGTGAATATTTAAGTTCACTTTGAAAGAGATTTCATTTCAGAGGCCACGCACGCACTTTCTTATAGTGTGTGATTATAACTATGCTGATATGAGCAAACGAGCGATTCGTACGATTTAAATTTTTGGAGCATTTTCTGAAAGCATCTTTTATGATGTAATATGGAAGACCAAAGCTGCCAGTCTCCCAAAGTCAATGCAGGAATGCTAAGATAAAAGATGTATAAATAATGCACTGGTGTACAAATACAGAGTAATAATATTGCATTGTGTGTCTAATAATCATACTTAATTCTACATCGGTTGATTCCATCCTGCACAGACAGAGGACGTCGGCTCGCGGCCGTTTCTTTCCAGATGACGTGCTTACGGTTTGCTTTCTGTCCCTCAGTGCCGCTCATCCCAGCGAGGAACCTTCGTTTCTCCGATGTGGATCACAGCTCTGCCCGGATCACATGGGACTCTGCCTCCAGGAAGGTTAAAGGGTACCGCATCATGTACGTCAAGACCAATGGAGTCCAGACCAATGAGGTGAGAGAACCTGGAGGGGCACAGGTGATCAGGCATGTCCAGGCCGTCAGGGAGGGGGCGCTTTGGAAAGTTTAACGGTTCCAGCCGAGTCTGATCATTGATCCGGTTTCTGTGCACCGTCCGTGCTGCTAATTTCAACGTGACAAACAAACAGAGACACTGAGTGTCACTGTGCTTTGGTCCTGTGACTACAGGTGGATGTTGGCCGTGTGACAACCTGGCTGCTAAAAAACCTGACGTCACTGACCGAGTACACCGTCGGTGTCTTTGCCGTCTACGATGAAGGACAAGCCGAGGTTGTGACAGACAGCTTCACCACGAGTAAGAAACTCTAATCACTGTAAATACAGGTTGTTATATTTGAAACAGTTTTAACCAGAATGGTTGGTGTTTGTTCAGAAACTGTCCCGGATCCAGTGGACCTGAGGAGCAGTGACATCTCCACAGACAGCTTCAGGGTGTCCTGGGGTCACCCGGCGTCGGATGTGGTGCTTTATCGACTCACCTGGACTCCCACCGAAGGAGAAGAAAGCAATGAGGTGTTGTTATACGTTTACTTTAAGCTTAGAAGATGAAAGAAAGTCACCTGGAAAGTTTCTGCGCTGAAATCTTTGAATTTCCTCTGTGATTTTCTCCCAGGACAGAAAATGCTCATTTTTCTTTCATTAATACTTTCACAAGTAATCCAGTAACTGGTCCTTAATGACCATTATAACTCTCTTTCTAAAGTCTTGTGCTGGTCAATGCTCAAATCAAGCATGGCCAGAGTTTCAAATAATAACCTTTTGGCAATTTTTCATTTGGTCAAAGGATCCCTGTGTGCCAGTTTCTGCTCTTGGCTCTGTGTGATGTCACAGAGAGGGGATATCCTTATGTGATCATGTGGACACGGACGACCGGACCACCTTCTGTTCTTCAGTGTCTTAAAGGATGATGGATAAAATGCTGCATCCAGGAAGAGGACAGACTGAGGGGCTGCACCAAACTCCTCAGTCTGGATGTCACATAAACAAGGATTATTCGTATCATCTCCATGTAAAGTTTGGAGCTAGAAACGAGCAGATTGGATCCGTTCAAACACTAACGAGCACTAACGAACGAAGCTGCTCCTGCCAACACGGGCAGGTTTAATAACTGTGGGCTGACTTCGTCGTAGTCGTTGTTGATTGGCAGCATCTTTAAACCTGATAAATACCAATCAAATGATTTAATTAAGATATGAAAAGAAGCCCATGTGGGAGCAGATAAAAATCACATCAGTGAGTCTGTGAGCGATCATCTGTGAGATACGGCTCCCCAAACATGGCGTGTTGTGTTGTTATTCACCGGTTGATTCTTATTTGCTGGCCTTTGTATGTCTTTTGATCTTTGTCTCAACTGACGGCGACTTTGCTTTTATGTGCTTTGTCGAAAGACGTTTAAACTCTTAGAGTTAAATGTTTTTTGACATCTCTTTCTTCTCTCTCGCTCTGCATCCGTCACGCGTCTGTCTGAAGCAGATGTGTTGTCCTTGTGTTTCAGGTTTTGGTGAATGGGAACATCAATACCTACCTGATCAAGGAACTCGCCCCCTCCACAGAGTACGAGGTCCTCCTGGCCGCCATTTACGGGAATGAGCTGGAGAGTGATGAGGTGATCCTCGTGGAGTCCACTGGTAAATTTATTGTTACACAACCACAGATTTCATCACACTTTCACGTTCGCAGTGTTTCTTATTGAGACTGTTTGTCTTCTTTCTGTTGTTATCCTGAGTTTTATCTGTAAACCAGTCAGAAGAATCAGACATCAGAGGGTGCTTTAAACTGTGTCGGATCACTGACGTGTTTCTGTATTTGATTTCCAGCTGAAAAAACGACCACCGTTGCCACGACAACCACAACCATAGCAGGTAATTAATCCAAACGCTGTGATGAATTTGGATATTTGTTTCTTCTCTCTGTCGTCTTCATCAGCTCTGTCATCCTGAGGCTTTGTCTTTCATTTCTCACTTGACTTCTTTTCCATCGACGCGTTGCTGATGTTTAATGTAGAAACAGTTTGTGCGTTTCCACTGGAACGTTGACTGGTACTGGTACTGGTACTGGTGGAAATGGGAAACACTCCCAGACGTTAACGTCTCACACCTTTACATTTTACGCTGATGCTTGTTGCCCAAACGCCCTGAGGCAGCGTTTGTGGTTCTGTGCTGATGAAGATCAGGAGTAATAGAAGCCTTTGAACTATTGCTGTGATTTTATGATGTGTAACCTGCATGAAATGAGGGATTTTCATCAATCAGCAGCCCTGTAAGTGCATGTGAACTGCAGACTAACGAGTGCTCGTGGGAACGCTTAAATACTGACTCGCAATTTAAAATTCTGGTACTTATCATTTCTCCACACAGTATCTGGCCCTGAAAATCAATTTCTTCCTGTAGTAAACAGTTAGCTTTTAAATGTACAAAGCATGATTTTCATGAATTTCAATTTTTTTCAGGCAGAATAAGAAAACCAAACTGTTATTCATGGATGCAGTTTTGATTGAGTGCAGCGACTCAGCATCAGTTGTTTAGTCAGATTTACATAATGAACAGATGTACAACAAATCTCCACAGGATGTCACCAGCTAAAGTCTTTTAGAAAATAAGAGAAATAAATTAAAAAAGATAAAGTAAATAATATTAGGACCATGTGGTGATACTATTTGTGGTTTTGTGTTTAAATTGGGGTTTGAAGAAATTAGAGCGCATAAGTTACGCTGCAAATGCCAAAATTATAAGATCAAAAGTCTGAAACTGTGAATCAGACAACACGTTTGCTCTTGCTGTTTCACTGATAGGGTCTGTAAATGTGTTCCTATGTTATCAGAGGGGCGGCGCGCTGTTCCGATATGTTCTCCGAGGGAACGTTTCGATATTCTGAAGACGCTGATGTGATATGAAAATCTGAGCAAATTAAATGTCAAAATGATGACATTTCGATAGCGTCGTCTTCTGTGATACGCTTCGCTTCGCTGATCTTTGAGTCACTGATGTGCTCTGTCCGATCCTTCAGCTCCTCGTTATGGGGTGAGAAACATGAAGATCGATGAAGAAACTACGTTCAGCATGCGGGTGTCCTGGCAGCCCGTCGACCCCAGAAATGTTCGACATTATCGACTGAGCTACGTCAGCGCGAAGGGAGACCGAGCAGAAGAGACGGTAAGAGAAAGAGATTCAGATGATTTCATGATGATGAACTCGGAGACTGACGCTCGTTCGAACGGTCTTCAGCTATGTGTCCATCCTCAGTGCTCAATTCCCAGCATCAACACTGAGCAACGCTATCCCGTGTTAGCCTGCAGGAGTCGCACGTTAACGGAGTCACCAATCGGCTCCAGCGCACAAACACAACCTAAAACAACAACAACGTGCTTTTCATCCGCCTACACCAATCGTCCCGATAAGACCGTCCCCTCTCATTTAAACTAGATGAAAGTCCCAACCACGACAAGCCCATCACCAGCTGTCATACACTCACCTCAGTCTGCACATTTGTGTGATTCCTTTAAATACTCTTCAATCAAATGTTGTGCTTTAAAGGCAGACTTACAAACACACGTGCAATAACGCACAAAAATACCTGCGTCCACACCTTTGTGTCATAAAACTGAAACTGTGACTTTTTATAAATACACATAAGTGCTTTTTAATGCTAAAAGAGGCCTTTAGATTGTGTAGAAGACTCTTTGTTCAAGGACGCGCGTCCAAAGGGGGAAATGCCCACTAGGGGTAAAATACCCGGGACTCTTGGCTGAAAGTGGGAACATCTTCACAAACTGAAAGACGTCCAGTTGCAGACACTATTAAATGAAGCCAGAGTAGTTTAAGCCCTAAAGCACATCCATTCCATCGTTTAGTTTTTAATTCAGGTTTGGCACTGATTATAATAATGTTTGTGTATCTATCAGTTGTTCACTGCTGAGATATGGAGATATAACAGAGATGTGGGAGGCGTTTGGGGAGCAATGGAACAGACAAAAGGAGCGTCGATCTTCAACAGGAGGAGGGTGGGAGATTATTGATGAAGACGTGGCAGACCCTCAGATTAGAAGGCCTCCTTGGAGAGAAAGTCAGTGCTACTGAAGTTGATGGCAGGCCTTCAGAGTCTAGTTAAGGGGAAGAGAAGAGAGCAGGAAGAGGATAATGATGATGGAAACAGTGGCAGACCTTCAAAGAGTTTTTCTTTTTTCAGTGAGGTAGAGAGAGCCTGGCAGGTTGTGCAGTAATGAGCAGAGAGAGAAATAAAGAGAGTGAGAGGGAGGCGAAGAGTTTTATAGAAAACAGCAGCGATGCTAAAATATGCCATCGCCGTGCTCGACAGGCATGCGCTAAAGTAAATCAATAGTGGGGGTGCGAACGTGACCCCGAGTGCCAAAATGTCTGAACAACAGGGAGCTAAATATTACTTTTAATAAGAAGAAAATATGACAAGAAAGTTGGCTCACAGTTTGTGGCTCCGGGTCTCTGCCTTAACCCCGTGCTTTAACTCCTACAGAGTGTGACTCATGCCACTGGTCCGGATTTTTAGCTAACACTGAGCACAAGAACAAAATCCCAGCTTGGTTTCCGTCCACTTCCACTTAAACGACAATTTAATTAAAGGGGGAAAAAGGGCATCCACGCTTTCTGCACTCCTCATTTTTGGTTAGTGTGTTTAATTGTTTTATTTTTAAATCTATCATTTTTTAAAACCATTGTTGGTTTAAACTAAACCGCTCCACTGGATTTTGCTACATTCTAAAATGATTTTCTCCTGAAAATGCAACATTTGTGCTTGCAATTTTTTTTTTTTTTTCTTTTACAGATGCTCAGAATAGAGGCAGAAAAATAACGTCACAGCCATTTAGCAAACCTGTTAGCTGTGCCTGGGATCTGGGTGTGCGGGGGAGGGGGTGTACTGTTAAAGGTAGTCAAACTTCAGCGTTCCTGCTCAACTATTGTATCAAATCTGTGTCTCATTTCTGTCTAATTCAAAGCTCTGTCTGGTTTTCAGTCATGTAGACATTTTTGGCTAGAAAGTCGCCGTTAGAAGGCAGACGTGTTATGTTCACAATGTGATTCGTTTTTATGATAAAAGCTGCTTTGAATCCTAATTAGAGATAAACTCCCAGATTTCCTTTCTTTAAAATCTGGTTACACACACACACACACGTTGTGTTTTCATATCTTGTGGGGACATCTCATTGACATAATGCTTTCCCTAGCCCCTTACCCTAACCATAACCTAACAGTAACCCTGACACTAAAACCACATTTTGAGTCTCAAAAATGCCTTCAAACTCGTGGGGACGGGATTTTGGTTCCCACGACAATAGGAAACTTCCAATTTTTGGTCCCCACAAAGACGTTAATACCTATCCACACACACACACACACACAGTGTGAGCTCTATATTCTGTTCATCTGGGACAGTCAAATCTTAACCAGACTGCCCTAAAAACACAGTTTTCCCTCCTTCTGTTTTTTTCTCTGCGACTCACTGCGAGCTTCCAGGAGGCAGCTCCCAAAACTTTCCTTACCCCACACCACAGTCAGCGCCTTCCCCTCCTCCCCTCCTCCCCATGACGCCTTTTTGTCAGATTCACCAGGTGGTCTCTGGCACTTGTGCGTTGATGTGTGAGCCGCCAACAGATGACAGGCTTGTTTTAGAGAACCACAAAGTCCATGATAGGAGGTTGGAGAGGTGGAGGTGGTGGGCAGCTGTCTCAGCGAGGTTCGACCTTTGAGTTTCGTGTCTGTCCGTCACAAACCGTTTCCGCATGGTGACAGCGAAAACATTTATTTCAAGGTGGCTTCATACTCCACCTACACCTGAATAAATGAAGGGAAACGGTGTACCAGACCAGGGCTGCTGTGTGGTTGGTTGAACTAACAGAAGAAGTGTTAGGATTTCATTAGTCTGCTACTTGGCCCAATTAGCAGGTTATTCATGTCTCTACAATTCATGAATACAGCTTTCTATGTAAGATTGCTAATATTCCTTGATAACACTATCCATTCATCCATCTTTTTCCGCTTATCCAGGGTCGCGGGGGCAACAGCCTAAGCAGAGAAGCCCAGACCTCCCTCTCCCCAGCCACCTCCTCCAGCTTATCCGGGGGACCACCAAGGCGTTCCCAGGCCAGCCGAGAGACATAATCTCTCCAGCGTGTCCTGGGTCTGCCCCGGGGCCTCCTGGGACATGCCCGGAACACCTCACCCAGGAGGCGCCCAGGGGGCATCCTTGTCAGATGCCCGAACCACCTCAGCTGGCTCCTTTCGATGTGGAGGAGCAGCGGCTCTACTCTGAGCTCCTCCTGAATGGCCGAACTTCTCACCCTCTCTCTAAGGGAGAGGCTGGCCACCCTCCCGGGAAGCCCATTTCCGCCGCTTGTATTCGCGATCTCGTTCTTTCGGTCACTACCCACAGCTCGTGGCCATAGGTGAGGGTAACAAAAATCAAATCAAATTATTTGTGCCGCTCCAAAGTTAACATCCCAGCCTGATACCTGCAGGCCTGACAGCAGCAGGTGTGTCTCTGCTCCTGTTTCCCACCTGGAGGCAGCGTTTACACTGTAATCTGTCTTTGGTGGCTTTTTGGACAAACTGTGACATTCAGCAGTCGCCTCATAGATCTGACTACACAACAGGACTATCCACTACACTACACACCGACTACACACTGACTTTAGACTAAACCTCACAAAATTCAATCTCGCCGCCGTCACTCCTAAAACTTCCCCCTCTCCCTAAACAACTAAATGCCATGTTTCCATATCATTTTCTGATTGGTCGACATGGTACATTTTCCCACCAATAGGAAAGGTTGGAGATTTTCTTTTTGGTTTTGCTGACAGGCAGATCTTAGAAAACGCAGTTTTTACTGTTTCTTCCCGCAGTAAATATAAACAACGACAGTATTCACGGAGTATATTTTCCCAATCATAACTCTGGTTTGATGTGGCCCATCACACTATTTAAAAACTGGTCTATAGTTTAAAGTTCACACTTTTAACACAAAAATGCAAATTGGGGTTGTCTTGGGTTGACGTAACATCTTTTTGCTCTATCATGATAAACTGTTCATACGATTGGTTTACCTCGACTACTCTATTCTTCCTCAGCCAATCAGCAGCACTTCTCCGTTTGTGTACAAGTCTGAATGCTTGGAAGCAAAATCTAAAGAAATGAGCGGTGGCACAAGACTTTTGCACAGTACTACATTTTTTGTGAAAAAAGTTGATTTGTAAAGTGTCTACATCAGATTCACACAAAGTAAACTCCTTGGATTACTTACAGTATCGAGTAAATACACTTGAGTCTGCAGCAGACCGAAGGAAACCGTGACTACTCACATCGTCTCCTTTTGCTCCCTGAAGACCTTTTGATCCTTCAGCTCCTGGAGGTCCAGCACTTCCCTGGGCTCCCGGTTGTCCCGGCTGACCCTGTGATCCTTCCTCACCCTTCCGCCCCACCCTCGTCATGATGCCTGGGTCACCAGGGGGTCCTGGGAATCCCCGGTAGCCGGGGAACCCCAGTGAACCCTGATAACAAGTGAGGGTCAAATACTGTGTGAAACTGACTCACACTTACTCATAATTACAGGTTCTATTGACAACAGTCAAAGTTTGAGGGTCTCAGAAGGTTCAGTTCAGCCCATATGAGGGGATTCATCTATATGTTTGCAAATGATGAAATGCAACCACAGAAGCTGAGGTGATGTTTCAGAGGGGAACAGAAAGCTGAGCTTGACTCACCCGTGGACCAGATTGTCCTCTAGGACCTTTCACCCCTTTGAAACCTTTACATCCAGGAGTACCAGCAAAGCCTGGAACCAGAATGACATCATGGAGGTAGACCGCTAACACTGACCTGCTTTAGATCCAGGTTGAGTTATTTATGACATTATAACATATTTAAAATATCACTGTTGGCCGTTTTCAGTGTGTGGCAGCTACGATTACATCAAACAACTGAAAACTAACAAATTATCTTTTAACTTGGCTAACACAGGTGCTACTGCTGTTCTTACCTGGCAGCCCGGTATCACCTTGCTCTCCTTTTTTACCAGGGGGTCCAGGCTGGCTAGAAATAACAGGACAGGTATCACACTTGCCCCCCGTCTCACCTAGTAAACACCAAGCAGTCAGTTATTAAATGGATCACGACCAACACACCAGGAAGGTCGAACTTCTTAAAAAATAAACAGAAAACTGCAGTATGGGAAATCGTTGTGGAGTTTATCTGAACCAGAGTTTGTCGTATCAGGATCATGACGCTGCGATGAGTCTGGATGAAAGAGTCGACCTTGCTGAGGCGTAGCTCAGTAGTTGGTTTGTCTCAACATAAAACAGTTTGAACAGAAACTTAGACGTCCTTGGTATCTTTGGCTCAGCTGTATTGAAACATATATGTGAACTTTTTTTTGGTTCTTCAAAAATCTCATTCCAACCTTCATGTAGAAATTCTTTGTATTGAACCCTGATGTGACACGCGTGTCCACATCACACCCCACAAACACAACGTTTATATTACATGACACACACAGCTCCAGCTCTGTCCAACTCACCCGGCTCTCCTTCATTGCCCTTTTCTCCAGGAGGTCCCATCGAGCCTTTCAAACCTTTAGCTCCTGGCAGTCCCAGGCCTCCCTCGAGGTAGTCTGACAGACACAAGACGCATTCAATCAGACTTTCAGCTGCTGGAAAGGGGATGTGGGTTTTTCTCCTGCAGCAGTGCTGTGGTTCATTACTCTCTTTAAACTTTAAAGACAAATGCAGAGGCTCCCGGATGCTTCCCTGAGGGACACCATGTGTTCACAATGACAGAATTCAGCTACGCACAAAGCTGATCATCACCTGGTATTCCTGGTTCTCCGGGCTCTCCAAAAGCACCCTGAAGTCCTGGCTCTCCAGTCAGGCCTGTGGGGCCAGCAGTGGGGGGGCCCTCTTCTCCTTGGTCTCCTTTTAGTCCAAATGATCCAGGTGGTCCCTGGATTCCCGGACGACCAGGCAAAGGAACACCTGGAGTGAAGGACGGCAGACTCCATCAAAGAGGAGGAACAGCTTCTGATGAACCTGAATATTATTCGTTATTAAATTATTCATATTTCTTTCTTTGCACCACGTGTGACTAAAGTGTCAGACTTTAAAAAGGCTTTTATTTTGAAAACAGGCACCAGCAACCATTTTTTTTCAGCTGCATGCTAAACAGACAAATTCAGGCAGAACTGAATAAAGAGACATTTTATGATGTAGACTATGTTACCGACCAAATGCAGTCTCACAGATTTTCTGTTGAAACCGTTTTGATTTTGATCCAAGCACTCCAGAAAAGTCATAAATCAAACAGAGTTGTAGGGAGACTAAAGCAGCTGAAATACAAGTTGGCCTCTGGATTCACCCCAGAGAGAGAGAGAGAATAAGCAGCGTGTACCTGGCTCGCCCTTTTGTCCAGGTAAACCGATGAATCCTGAAACAGATGAGATCAAAGTCTGAGGGTGTAGTGATAGCTGCATGAACTTCTAAATGTAATCTGATTACGAACAACTCATGTCTTTGCGTTCACATTCAAAGAAATACAAGTCTATAATTTACAGTAATATATAATATTTTGTAAGTAAAAAAATGACTTAGGAACTGTTTACGATAAAATAACAGCAATGAACTTCACCTTGTGCTCCAGCAGCTCCTGGGGGCCCCCGGGGCCCAGGGAAACCAGCCTGGCCTTTCAGATATATCTTATTCCACAACATCTGGTTAAAAAACATGTAAAATTGACACAAAAATAATGAATTCAAAACCAATCATCAACCTTCAGGGCTGAGAACCTGCAGTTCCTCTAACCCGGCGGTCTCTAACCTTTTTTATGCAGCAGACTGGCCTTTAAGGTGGCGCTGGAGACTGTAAGGAAGAGCTCTCCCTTACTACAATTAATTATATTATCATCTGTACAGCACTTTAGGAGCACCTTTGCACTTTATTAAAAGCACCTTATCAAGCACTTTATTTAGCGTTGCACTTTAAGCATAACAGGAACAAAAACAGGAAGGCCAGATTAGAGTTTGCCAAACGACGTCTAAAAAAGCTTCACAGTTCTGGAACAGCATCCTGTGGACCGATGAGACCAAGATCAACTTGGACCAGAGTGATGGGAGGAGAAGAGTGTGGAGAAGGAAAGGACCTGCTCATGATCCTAAGCAGACCAGCTCATCATCAGTGAAGCGTTGTGGGTGAAGTGTCATGGCGTGGGCGTGTATGGCTGCCAGTAGAACTGGTCCTCTTGTATTTATTGATGATGTGACTGCTGACAAAAGCAGCACGATGAACTCTGAAGTGTTTCGGGCAAAATGATCTGCTCGTATTCAGCCAAATGCTTCTAAACTCATTGGACGGTGGTTCACAGTGCAGATGGACAATGACCCAAAGCAAACTGCAAACGCAACCAAAGAGTTTTTGAAGGGAAAGAAGTGGACTGATGTCAATAGCCAAGTCAATCCCCTGACCTGAAACCGATCAAGCTTGCATTTCACATGGTGAGGACAAAACTGAAGGGAAAATGCCCCAAGAACAAGCAGGAAGTGAAGACGGCTGCAGTAGAGGCCTGGCAAAGCATCACCAGGCATCAAACCAGCGTCTGGTGATGTCTGCGTGTTCCAGACTTCAGGCTGGGA